>CAUYLG010027843.1:0-82256 GCA_963573385.1 Cacajao melanocephalus | reverse complement strand
AGATGTTATTAAAAGTATTGGAATAGAGGTTGCCAAATGATGATTTTCTAATTTTATCATTTCCTCTGCACTTATAGTTGGAATTCTCCTTTCCAAACTAAAAATAGAACTACCATTTGATCCAGTAATCCCACTACTGGGTATATACCCAAAGGGAAAGCAACTATTTTATCATAAAGATACCTGCACTTGTATATCTATTACAGCACTATTCACAATAGCAAAGTCATGGAATCCACTTATATGCTCATCAATAGATGATTGATCAAATAGCATAGTATATATACCGTGGAATACTACTCAGCCATGAAAAAGAATAAAATAATGTCTTTTGCAGCAACATGGACAGAACTAGAGACCATTATCCTCAGCAAAATGACTCAGAAACAGAAAGTCAAATACTATATATTCTCACTTAGAAGTGGAAGCTGAACAATGTGTATACATGAACATATAGAGAAGAATAATAGAAATTGGAGACTCCAAAAGGTGGGTGGTGGGTGAGGGTTGAAAATTACCTGTTGGGTACAATGTTCCCTGTTTGGGTGATGAGTACACTATAAGCTTAGGCACCACCACTATGCAAAATATACACACAAGAAATCTGCACTTGTACACCTAAATCTTTTTTTTTTTTTTTGAGATGAAGTCTCACTCTGTTGCCCAGATTGGAGTGCAGTGGTGCGATCTCAGCTCACTGCAACCTCTGCCTCCTGGGTCCAAGTGGTTCTCCTGCCTCAGCCTCAGAGTAGCTGGGACTACAGGCGCCGGCCACCATGCCCAGCTAATTTTTTGTATTTTTAGTAGAGACGGGGTTTCACCATGTTAGCCAGGATGGTCTTGATCTCCTGACCTTGTGATTTGCCCGCCTTGGCCTCCCAAAGTTCTGGGATTACAGGCATGAGCCACCACGCCCGGTTGTACCCCTAAATCTTTAAAAATAAATAAAAAAAGAAGTGGGGTGGGAAGAGGGAGAGAGATGTCACCGGAAAGGGGTTTCAATCCAAACCCCAAGAGAGTTCTTCCATCTTGCACAAGAAAGAATTTGAGGTGAATCCATAAAGTGAAAGCAAGTTTATTAAGGAAGAAAAGAAAGGCAAGAATGGCTACTGCATAGGCAGAGCAGCACCCAGAGCTGCTGGTTGCCCAGTTCTATAGTATGCTAAACAAAGGGTGGATTATTCATGAGTTTTTTGGGAAAGGAAAGGGTGGGCAATTCCCAGAACTGAGGGTTCCTCCCATTTTTAGACCACATAGAGTCTCTTCTTTCTTTCTTTTTCTTTCCTTCCTTCCTTCCTTCCTTCCTTCCTTCCTTCCTTCCTTCCTTCCTTCCTTTCCTTCCTTCTTTCTTTCTTCCCCCACCTTTCTATCTTTCTCTCTTTCTTTCCTTCTTTCTTTTTGAGATGGAGTTTCATTCTTGTTGCCTAAGCTGGAGTGCAACAGCACGATCTCAGCTCACTGCAACCTTCACCTCCTAGGTTCAAGTGATTCTCCTGCCTCAGCCTCCCTAGTAGCTGGGATTACAGGCATACACTACCACGCCGGCTAATTTTTTGTATTTTTAGTAGAAACGAGGTTTCACCATGTTAGCCAGGCTGATCTTGGACTCCTGACCTCAGGTGATCTGCCCGCCTCAGCCTCCCAAAATGCTGGGATTACAGGCGTGAGCCACCACACCCAGCCCACATAGAATAACTTTCTGATGTTGCCATGCCATCTGTACACTGCTGTGGCGCTGGTGGGAGTCTCTTAGCATGCAAATGCATTATGATTAATGTATAATGAGCAGTGAGGATGGCCAGAGGTCACTCTTGTTGCCATCTTGGTTTTGATGGTTTTTGTCCAGCTTCTATACTGCATTCTGTTTTTATCAGCAAGGTCTTTGTGACCTGTCTCTTGTGCTGACCTCCTATCTCATTCTGTGACTTAGAATGCCTTAGCTTCCTGGGAATGCAGCCCAGTACGCCTCAGCCTCATTTTACCCAGCCTCTATTCAAGATGGAGGTGCTCTGGTTCAAACGGCTCTGATAAGAGGATAAAAAAAAACTACCTATCGTGTGCTATGCTTATTACAAGCGGGACAAAATCATCTGTACACCAAACTCTCATGACATGAAGTTTACTTATATAACAAACTGGCCCATGAACTTAAAAGTTTACAAGAAAAAAAGAAGTGCTTTCTTCCCCAACTCTTTGGTTAGCTCAATATATAGTTCACATAAGAAAGGCAGTATGTTTGGTTCTTTTTCTTTATCATTTTAAACGATTTTTATGCTGTTATATCAATCAAATTTGTCAATCATACCTTAATAAGGTTGAAAAAAGTAAAAAAAAAAAAAAAAAAAAAGCGCTGAGTCCCAGTGAACTGACAGGTCACAGAATGTCAGAGCCAAAATTTGAACCTAGGCTTTCTGATGGTTTAGCCTGTGGTCTTAACCACCACACCCCATTTTCTCCCAGAAAGAGGAAAATGGTCGTGAGATAATGTTAAGTGAATAAGACAGAATGTAAAAACATAGCTCCATGAATCTGTGATCTATTTACAGATGCACAGCGAAAGACAGAAGGAAATACACCACAAGTTTCACAGTGGTTACCCCCGAGAAGTTTAAAGACAAAAGGTAGCCACAGCACTTGCGTTCGCTGGTTTCTGTTCCTCTAAGAGGCTGTGGAGACCCCACATAATGTATTGAGTCTTTTTGGCATGACCATGAAGACCAAGTTTCTTGTTTATAAAAGTCACGGTAGTCTTGCTCTTGAATGCTGCCAAATGTCACTGGGGTAGTATGGATGTGTCCTTCTCTAAGGGGAGAGGGGAAGCATCAGCACCCCTCCCCCCCGCCCCTTTATGTCAAAGTTTTCTATGTACTTCCCATGGCTACAATATGATGTAGTATGCTGGGAAACTGTGTGTGCACAGCTTTGCTTAGTCCTTAGAACAGTATCTGGTGCATAGTTAGTGCAAAAGGGCTAGCTATTAACATCTGTTAAATGTAATACTGGTAGATGCTTTATTGGATTGTAATTGAGATGAAATGAGCTCCTCTATGTTAAATACTCACTTTAGACCAGAGCCAGGTCACACACTCCTAGCTATGTGACCTTGGACAAGTTACTTACCCTCTTTGTGCCTCACTTTACCCATCTCTGACATGGGGAGAGTTATAATACTGATCTTTATAGAGTTTTGGAAGGTTAATGCAAGATACTTAGCACAAGAAGTACTCAATAGTACTTCTGATAGTTATAACTTCTGAGAGTTATAGTTATTCAAGAAAGCCAGGAAGAGTCATTGGCTTTGGATAGTTTTGTAGTTACAGGAATTTAAGGGAGAGACTCTTTCTCCAGGTGCTATGAGGATCGTGGCCAAGCCCAGTCTCTGCCTCCTTGACACATATTTTTCTCCATCCAATTTACCTTGGCGTGAAGGATAATTCATGGGTATGTTCTCATCCTGGTCCTTAACATAAATCTTCCCTCCCTGTGCATGTGGTGACAGCTCAGTAGGTCTCCTGGAGTTTCTTCTCTGAGTTTCCCATTAATGTTGTCTACACAAAGAAAGACCTTGGGGTGCCTGCCTTTCCCTGAAGCCGTCCTTCTTCTGAGAAAGGCAGGCAGGGGTGAGGGACAGGGGTGGGGCTGAAGAAGAGAGGGCTGTGGGAGAAAGGCCATCCCTAGCACAATGTGAACTTGAGGTTTGGGGCTGGGGGATTGGGCAGCACCTGTCATAGATGCACACAAGTACTGCCTCCTGCACCACCCCTTGGAAGTCAGGAGAAGGTAGCCTCTTCTACAGCTATAGAGTGAAACTGACTCCGGCCTTGGGGAGGGGGAGAGTGATTATTTGTGAAGGTTGTTTCTTGGTTTGATTTTCTTCTTAAGCATCACATTTGCTTCCTTTTAAAAAAATGAAACAAAGTGCATGCTGCCCAGCCATTTCCATCCCATTCCCAGCCTTGATAATCTGTCAGACTGACTCCTGTAAAACAGCTCTTTCTTCTTTGTTTTTGAGACAGAGTCTCTGTCGCCCAGGATGGAGTGCAGCGGAGCGATCTTGGCTCACTGCAACCTCTGATTCTCATGCCTCAGCCTCCCAAGTAGCTGGGATTACAGACGCCCACCACCATGCCTGGCTAATTTTTGTATTTTTAGTAGAGATGGGGTTTCACCATGTTGGCAAGGCTGGTCTTGAATTCCTGACCTCAGGTGATTTGCCTGCCTTGGCCTTCCAAAGTGCTGGGATTACAGGTGTGAGCCATCGAGCCTGGCCCCTAAAAGACCTCTTTCTTTTGGGTGCTATCAAAGCTCAGATTCTCTGTTGGGATTGCCAGAAGTGAGGACACTCATTCTATTTCTGTTACAAATGTTTGAATCAGAAGCCACAGTGAAAAAGAGAAAGCAATACTCCAGGAAATGTTCTTCATTTTGGGGCATCAATTGAGATGTGTTGGGAATGTCAGGGAAGTTTCCCCATTCACTCGTATCATTCACTTATTCATGGCTTTGAGAAATACTTAGTGATTCTTTTTAAATAACGTTCTTCGAACTTTTAAAATACCACAGCTCCTGTCTATTTAATAAAATCTTAGTGAAACCCAATAGGTGAAGTCTAAACTGAAATTCAGAGGGAATCGGTGGCTCACCTGAGGCATCCAAGCTAGTTAACGACGGAATAACTTGTATCCCAACATTTAGATTTCTAACCCTTAGGTGGACTATGCCCTGGCTGTTGGCTGCATTTTATAGGGAAGTACGGGCAGTCTGGAACTTACAAATGAGTTCTGTTCCAAAAGTTCATTTGAAAGTCAGTTTGAACTTGGAATACATTTGCCTGTGGAAACCGGGGTATAGATGGTAGTGAAGTTCCCAGACCAGCCCAGTAATACCTATTTAATTCACA
The DNA here is from genome assembly GCA_963573385.1 of Cacajao melanocephalus. NCBI lineage: Eukaryota > Metazoa > Chordata > Mammalia > Primates > Pitheciidae > Cacajao > Cacajao melanocephalus. The sequence goes on along the minus strand of CAUYLG010027843.1, from coordinate 77,356 downwards.
ATATGTTAGAATTATAGAACTAATAACTCTCTATCAGCTTTGTGTTATTCTTTTTTTTTTTTTTTGAGATGGAGTTTGGCTCTTGTTGCCCAGGCTGGAGTGCAGTGGCACAATCTTGGCTCTCTGCAACCTCCGCCTCCCGGGTTCAAGTGATTCTCCTGCCTCAACCTCGCGAGTAGCTGGGACTACAGGTGTGAGCCACTACGCCCGGCTAGTTTTTGTATTTTTAGTAGAGATGGGGTTCCACCATGTTGGTCAGACTGGTCTCGAAGTCCTGACCTAAGGTGATCCACCTGCCTCAGCCTCCCAAAGTGCTGGGATTCCAGGCGTGAGGCACCGTGCCCAGCCAGCTTTGTGTTATTAACAGTACTGCAGAAATTGTGTATTTACTGCTGGTAGGGCACTAATATATCACCCGTGGGGCACTCAACTAACCAGCAATCTCATCCCTGTGGAACACAGTAGGGAACTGGTACGTGAGCAAAAGTGGCCTTTGCATGTGTAAAATAAACGCTTCTGATTTTCCTTAATCCCAACAGAATGTAAACCCAATGAAGGGAGGGATTCTATGTTTATTTTGTTTCCTTCTGTATCCCCGGCACCTAGTGGCGCATAGTGCAGGGATGGTAAATTACTGTGGAATGAATACATGCACTAAAGCTTCATAGATTTCTCAAGGTAGGGACCCTTGCTTGAATCTAGTTATGATTACTTAACACACAATTCCAGCAAGCCTGGCTGTTTAGTTTCCAAGCCCATTGCATTTAGAAACAGCAAATTAAAGGCTGATATTGGCAGATCACACTGACACAGTCAGAGATGACCAGCCTTAAGGGTGGAGACAGAGAAACTATAAAAAGCTGACACAGGAACTCTGGGAGCATTTAGCTCAGTAATCTTGGGAGTCATGATTATAAAACAAACATGAATTAATGCTCCAAAATTTAATTTTTCGCCTCTATTTAAGAATGTAGTGCAGTATGTGTGGAAGTTGTAGGAAAATTGAAGAAAAAGTTGTTTCTTTTTTGTTTTTTTTACAAATTATATTTTTGAGACAAGAGTCTTGGTCTGTTGCCCAGGCTGGAGTGCAGTGGTGTGATCTCAGCTCACTGCAACCTCTGCCTCCTGAGTTCAAGCTGTTCTTCTACCTCAGCCTTCCAAGTAGCTGGGATTACAGGCATGCACCACCATGGCCAGCTAATTTTTTGTATTTTTAGTAGAGATGAGGTTTTACCATGCTGGCCAGGATGGTCTCGAACTCCTGACCTCAGGTAATCCTCTCGCCTTGGCCTCCCAAAGTGCTGGGATTACAGGTGTGAGTCACCTGGCCAGAATCACCCTTTTTTGAAGGCATAGCTGAGGAGCTAGTGAAGATTCTTCCCTGTGGAGATAAACTGTGCACCCTACGTTAATGACTGGTCTGTAGTATCTCCAACAGGTAGGATATATTGGACCAAAAACTAAAGGCTGAAAGTAAAAGTGACCCTGCTTACCACTATCCACATGGACCCATGTGGGGAATTTCTTCTTCTCAATGTCATGTAGGGCTAAAGGTACTGCTTCTTAGAGGAGGAGTGCTTCTACTGGGTAAAAATCCCAGTGAGCTCTAGCTATTACCAATGCCTGGCCACCTCAGGCTCCTTATGCCAAGGGATGAGAAAGCTGGGACAGACGCCACCCATCTGTCAGGTGCCATTGACCCCAGTGATCAGGAGACTAGGGCTGCTGACACATGATAGATGCCAGAGAAGAATATGATTGTTCCTGGGATGTCTCATGGCATACCCCTGCCCAATTTTTATAGAAAATGGACAAGCACAGCAGCCATGTCCTGAGAAGGGTGTGGTGACCAGGGCTCAGTCCCATCAAAGATGTAGGTTTGGGTCACCCCACCAAGTAAGCCACCTAAATCGGTAAAGCTGCTAGTCAGGGCTGAGGTAATCTAGAATAGGTAGTAGAGGAGGGCGATGGTGAGTATCGGTCGTAACAGTTGGGACTGAAGTTTGATTTCTCTAGGAAAGGAGATCAACTGAAATCCTGCAGAAGCTCTTCCCAGGCGATGTGACTTAGACTAAGTCAATGAATCCTGGTGGTACCATGGATAGATTGTGCTGGCTGCTCTGATCTATCTTCCATACAGCTCCCTTCAGCTCCTTCCAGAAGCTCCTTTGCCTAAAACTCTGCAGGTCTGTTCTCTGCAGATGATTCAAGTTGTGTTTCCTTCTCCAGAACTTGTCTTCTGCTGAAGACTGCTGCCTCCCCACGAGCTTATACTCCTTCCTCAGGGACCACTTGTAACCAGGGACAAGGTGGCTCTCTGAATAGCTCCTTGCCGCCATTTTTTGATGCCACCATCTTTAACACCTGGCTTCTGAAGTCTCATGGAGAGGTCTCTATCCAGGGAGTACCCTGGATACTTTTGAAGTCTCTGTGGAGGAGGGGACAGCACACTGGAGTCGAACACCATGTTGGCCTGGACAGGTTGCATGACCCTTACGCCCATGTTCCATGGGTGAGACCCTGTCATGTGGACTGCTCTAGCTGCATGGGCTGGGGTGTGGGTGGTGAACACTGTAGACTGGGAATCTGATCCCCAGAAGCAACTCAATTCAACATGGTGTTGGGGGACCATGGATCTTCGTGGGCCAGCAGTTGTTTCTACCACACCAACCTAAGCAACGCTGTGAAGTAAGTGAGGTTTGTCTTCTCCATCCAGCCTATCTCCCCACAGCCTCCCAATTCCCAGGCTCTTGACCTTTTTTTTTTTTTTTTTGAAGATGTGCTCTCAGAGAGCTGTTAAATAACTAACCAAGGAATTAGCTGGTAAACAGACAAGCAAATTAATACCTAGCCCTTAGACTAGGTGAACGAATCTGGGCAGCACTGTGGGTGGACTGTGGCAGCTGCTGTGGTCTATCTTCCATACAGCTCCCTTCAGCTCCTTCCATAGCTCCTTTGCCTGCAACTCTGCAGGTTTGTCCTCTGCAGATGATTCATAGCATGAATCTTTGATGGCCAGTAGTTGTTTCTACACCATCCTAAGCAAAGTTCTTAGGCATTTGGATTCTCTCCCTTCCCAAGAGAAGCCCTTCCACAGCTCCATGCTTTCACTAATGTGGTGACCTCTGTCCAGAGTACTGTTCTCTTTTGGCTGTGAAAGGTTGATTTTTCTCACCCTTTAAGATCAAGCTCACATTATTATTATTACGATTATTATTTTGAGACAGAGTCTTCCCGTATTGCCCAGGCTGGGGTGAAGTACTATGATCATAGCTCACTGTAGCCTCAAACTCCCAGGCTCAATTGATCTTCCTGCCTCAGCCTCCCAGGTAGCTGGGACCACACAGATGCATGACACCACACCCAGCTGATATTTTAGTTTTTGTAGAGATGGGGTGTCACTGTGTTTTTCAGGCTGGTCTCGAACTCCTGACCTCAAACGGTCCTTCTGCCTTGGCCTCCCAAAGTGCTGGGATTACTGGTGTGAGCCACCATGCCCAGCCCCGGTGCAGATTATTAAAAAGATAAAAAACAAAACAAAACAAAATAAAAAAAAATCCCTAAACAGATGCTGGAGAGGATGTGGAGAAAAAAGAATGCTTATACACTGTTGATGGGAATGTAAATTAGTACAACGTCTATGGAAAACATTATGGAGATTTCTCAAAGAACTAAAAATAGAGCTGCCATTCAGCTCAGCAATCCCACTTCTAGGATTCCACCCAAAGGAAAAGAAATCAGACTATCAAAAATAAACCTGAATGCGTATGTTTATAGCAGCACTATACACAAAAGAAAGAGTGTGGTATCAACTTGTGTTGGATGACTGGAAAAAGGAAATATGGTGTATATACACAGTGGAGTAGTATCCAGCTATAAAAAAGAATGATTCAGGTATTTTGCAGCAAAATGGATAGGACTGGAGGATATTACAGGAAACAACTCAGGCACAGAAAGACAAATACCTCATGTTTTCACTTGTATGTGGGAGGTAAACAATGGGTCCAAATGGAAGCAGGGTGTGGAATGATATAACTATGGGACCGGGGAGTGAGAAGGGTTGAAAAAAAAAAAAAAAGACTCGGCTCAGAATTCATCCTCTCAGTGTTCCTGATCTTTGAACATCTTTGGGTTACAGCATTTATCACACTATTGTATAAGCAACTGTTGACCAGGAGTCTGCTTTTCCAGGGGCAAACATAGTGCTTAATTCACAAGGATGTAAATGCCTACAAGAGCAGTTCCATGGGGTTGGGGATTCTTTTTTCACTCTTTTCTCCCTGGGGCCTAGGGCAGTGCTCGGACTTGCTCATTATTCGTTGAGTGATATAACGTGTCTGCCCCAGCACAGTGCCTGGCCTGCCGTAGGTGCTCAGTTATTGAAGGACAGCGTTTGCAAGGTCAGAAGTGTTTACTAATCCTCACTAGCAGTGGAGTTTCAGATATTTTATTTGAAGGGTAGTTCTTTTCTTTAAAGATAGTTTTGATTCTGGAAAGTCCCTCTAGGTCTTGCTCAAATTATTCTACCTGGATGTGACACACACACACACACACACACACACACACACTCCTTTATTCTCCAGCCCTCCTAAATCCTTTTGAAGATAGAGGCCCAAGGAAATGAGTTCTTGTAAAACCATTTCCTTGTTTCTCAGCCCCACGAAGATAAACCCTGTTGGGTTAAGTTGCCAGATTCTGTGCCCCATCGCTCCCACCCTGGCCCGGGGCCCCCACCCCCAGGGCTGTCTTATCCACAGGCCAGGCTGTTCCCACAAAGACACCGAGCCTGAGACTTAAATTGGATTTGCCTGTGGCTTTGCGCTGTTCATGTCCTCCCGCCTTCATTTTTGATGTATCGTTTTAATCAGTCCTAGTCAATCATTCCCTCTCTGTCTTGCTCACCATAAACACAACCCCTTGCCAAAAAAATTATGAATGTATTAAATGATTTTATTACAGTAAACTGCAGATTGTACCGTTGTAAACACAGGTGCCGTTCCAACCCCACACCCTCCAGCTCTGTCCAGACCCGCAGGGGTGCCGTGGAGGGAGGGAGGGAGAAAAGAGAAAGGGACCATCACCGGGAGTCTGAGAAACAGGAGGTCATTTGGTTCAATGCTTCTCCATAGATGGAAGACACTGAGGCTCCAGTTGGTGAAGCCACTGGTCTCAGGTCACACTGACACTTTGTGGTAGAACCAGCGTCAGAATTGGGGTCATCTGATATTTAAGACGCCTTCCCTGACAGCCCTCTGTTATCCTCTTTCTCCTATTCATTTTAGGCACATTTCATGCTAGGACAAATGCCAGTGGAGGGAGTGGGAGAATTTGAAAACTGTAATTGGCCCAAGGTTGTCTATACACTGTGGGTCTGAATCTTTTTGTCCCGCAGGTGGGGTAAATGTCTTCCTGCCTCCCATCCTGGGATGGGGTGGTGGGGACTTCCCCTTCTCCAGGCTGACAGCCTTAGGCATTGTTTTGGGGACAGGAATGGGGAAGTCCCTGGGAAGCAGGGAGGCTTCTCCTGTGATGAGGCCTTGTGGAAGCTGCCCAGACCAGAGCCTGCTGCTCCGTGAGGAGGGGTGCTTTATTCTGGGATGGCTTGGCAGCTCTTGAAGGCTTGGGAACCTGTTTTCAGAGTGGCTGGCCTGATCGCTGATACAGCCATGGAGTTTGGTTTCTTTTGGTGCAAGAAATGCTTTGAGGGTAATGTCACCAGTGGGGCTACTGTAAAAATGTTCTGTTACTGACCGTGAGAAAGATCTTCTAAACAAGCGATGGATCACGCGGAGAGGGACTCAGAAAAGACTCCTAAGATAGGACTATTTTAGAGACATCATCCATAGGTTATCCTATGGATGGGAATTTTCTTGGCCGAAGTTATCCAGCCTTTTGGGAATCAGTACATGAGTGACACGTGTGCACACATACATATGCATTATATGGTTAATAAGTATACATGTCTAGTCTTCACATCTGCTTTTTCCGATTCCTGTTTGTTTCTTGGTTTTGACACATCTGGGCCTCCATAGTAAACAGTTCCAATGTTTACCAAGCAGCTCCAAAGGTTACATTTGTTTCCCAAAGTTTTTATTCCTCCTTCTTTTGGGTAAGTTTCAGCTCAGAAGAGAAGCTGTTTTTTTGCTGAGCCTGAGCTGCATGAGCGAGGCAGGAACACAGACCCATCTGTTGGAGATTGGAACATAAATAGCCCCTTTTAAAAATAAATCTCCGCTTTTAACTCCGTAGATAAAAATATCTGAATAAAGGACAATTCTTAATCTCTACCTTCTCCCCTGCTTGACTCAAACGTTTCTAAGTGGAGTTTTTTTTTTCCCCCCTTCTCCTTTTACAGGTTTCATTTTGGCTTTGATTCTAGTGAGTTTACTGACAGATTACTTCATTTTAACTATATGGCTTTTCTGTCTAGTGGGAGGCATATTTCTAAGTATCATATTTATCAAAAGAGCTCTGCAAAACAAGGGCCAGAATTACTCTTTTGATGGTTCCCCCTCTAACTACAACCACAATAAATTTTGTGAGAAAGAATGTTCGACTGGGGACCTTTTATGTTAAAGCCGAGAACCTGGGTTCAGACATTGTCACTTTCAAACCTCCACCACTTGGGTTGTTTTTCCCCCCTCTCCTCCCCTCCCCGGGCAGAAATCTCACATCTGGTCTCACTTGCAAGGCTGGTCCTTCGCTCCCAGGGGCGCCATATTTTCCCCCTTATAACTTTAAATCAGAGGAGCATTTCAGTAAATCACAGGGAACACTTATTTATTGGACATAGTTTTGGGTCTCTTAAAGCATGGAAAATAAATTTAATGGAGCGTTCGGAGCATTTCTCCAATCTTTTGAGGGATTACTTGGGGAATTTGTCAACCGTGCCAAGCCCAGCAGCATGATCCAGAGAGATGGGAAGGAAATGATGGGAGAATCTTCTCAGAGGACCCAGGTGGATCCTAAATCACCCCTAGAAAGATGAATATGAGAGGACCAGTTGCCAGCAAGGTTGATAGGCAGCATCGCCATTTATTTAATAAACTATCATTTCAGTGGGAGGGTGGGTGACTTTAATCTGAATTATATTTTGTTTTTGTCATCTACTCTTGCCAAGTAATTTATGGAGCACCTTAGCATGCTTCTTAACCTCAAATGGCAGAGGAGGGAGGTGAAAAGGGGGGCTGGAGGAAGGAAAAAAGAAAGTTGGGGAAAGAAAAAAGGGAAGGAGCCTCTGTAGGGACTGAAAACCTCGAGGAGAATGTAAACGCAGGGCAGAGAGACATTCATGGCAGTGGCCGGTTGGGTGGGCAAGCTTCATTCGAGGTGCCCTAGGGTGGGGAATGAGGGTGGATGGGCTGGTCTTTCTTCCTTGAGGGAAGTAAGTGAGGAGGAGCATCTTGTGCTTTAGGAACCTGAGTGAGGCCTTGATGCTCAGGGTGGCAGGAGCACTTCTTTAGCGGAAGAAGGTGGAAGGCACGGCTACTGATGTAACAACTCCCAGGAGGACGTTCTTCTCCTTCAGGTTGGAGCTTCTAGGAGAACAAAGGCTGTTCATGAACGCAGACAGGCTTTGTTTTCAGAGGCAGAGGAATGATGAGATCACCATGGTCATTGTGAGTTTTAGCCGCAACAGCCGCCACACCTGGTCCCTGAAACCATGGGTCTGAAGGGTCTGACTTGTCTTCATGCCAGTCTTGGTTAAGAAGGAAGAGGATAGATGTTCTTGTTTTTAGGCTAAAATGGGTAAAGTGTGGCAAAAGGTAAAAAGAGCAACAGTTGATGGAGAAGTTCCAGCCACAGGGGAGCAGCGGAAGGCCAGGGACACAGCAAAGTCCTTTTTCTGGCTTTCATGCTTTAGGGTCCCTGTGGGCTGGAGAGATTTGGCCCTAGATGCCCATTCTCTGCTGTCCTGCGGAGAGGGGCTCCTCTCTGATGTCCTAGTCTGCCGTGTGAGCTCCTACTGACTCCAAAGCAGCTTCCTCCTCCCTGGATTTTTCACTCTTTGCTCTTCCAGCTTGGCCAAACCAGTCCTTGCCTAGGACCTCCTGGAGAGCCAGGGAGGAGGGGCTGGGGTTGGGAAGCTCATGGAAACACGGAGGTGGAGGCTGCAGGAATGAGAGGAGGGTGGGCGGTGGGTGGGAGGCAGGATGACCTGAATGTGCTGGGCCAGGTGAACCCTGTAGCAGCGCTACTCAATCCAGACTCAGAGCATAGTGTGCAGTGGGAGCTCTGTGCGCCCCCAGCCTTCTGAGGTGTCAGTTTAGATGGGTTGGTAGGTGTGACTGTGGAGGAAATGGTCTGGAGCTTAGAGAATTACAGGACCAGGGTTTCACTGGTCAGCAAGCCCTGAAACCCTGACCTTCAAGCATCTTCTCTCTGGCTTTGCATGCACTTTCCTCCTGACCGCTGAAGATCCTGCAGGGTCTGGCTTCATTCCAATTTTCAGCCTTGGCTTTTTTCCTCCCCTCTCTATCTCTCAATTCCAGCCCCTCACTGTCCCGAAGACACACTAGACTCCGGTTTGCCTTCATCCTTCTGCTTTTGTGACTCTTGTCTTTCTGTCCATCTATCCAGTGCTACATATGGTTCAAGATGGAGACCAAATTTTATGTTCTCCTAGAATGTGTCTGGACCAATTTGTGTTGTCTGACCAGCTTGCAGACCCCACCATACTCTTTTTTTTTCTTTTGAGACAGGGTTTCCCTCTGTAGCCCAGGCTGGAGTTCAGTGGCATGATCACAGCTCACTGTAGCCTCGAACTCTTGGGCTCAAGAGATCCTTCAGCCCTCAGCCTCCCGAGTAGCTGGGACTACACGTGGGCACCACCACACCTGACTAATTTAAAAAAAAATTGCTTTTTTTTTTTTCTTGTAGAAACACAGTCTCCTTATGCTGCCCAGGCTGGTCTCAAACTTCTGGTCTCAAATGATCCTCCCACCTTGGCCTCCTCCATAGGTCTGTGAGCCACCGTGTCAGCTGTCAGCTGCCGCACTGCACTCTTCAGCATGAAACGCAACACCGTTTCCTATTGCCTCTCTCGATCCATTCCTTGGTTCTCTGAACTGTCCCATATCTTTACTACTAAACATGGGGTTTAGAGGGCTGATCTCCAAGGTTCTTAGCAGTTATAATGATCTAGGGTTCTCTGCTTGCCTTGTTTCCTCATCTGGACTATAAACTCCTCAAAAGCTAGGATGGTATCTTTTCCTTGTACCGAATCCCTCAATATTCTATCCTTGAGTGGGTATTCCATAGAACTTTTGTAGGTTGAGTCTTTTTACCACAGGAAGTGGAAGGAGTGGGGAGCAGGGGCTTAGATACTTTGGACGCCTGGTCTCATAGTCTGGCCTGCAGAGACGTTGGTCTGCAGTTGGTGGAGGGGGTAAGAATTGCCATACAACTCTCGGTGTGTTCTGCCCCAGGGAATCTACAGTGAGCATTCTGGCTAACACAGGGAGAGGACTCATTCACAGGGCAGGCAGCTCCCTGCAACATTCCCTTTTGTAGCCTGGTAGAAAAAGCACTCACTTTGGTTCAGACCTTGGTTTGTCCACTTCCTGCCCATGAGACTTGAGCTGCTCCCTTCTAAAATGGCAATTCCCAAACCAATATCCCTCTGTAGAAGGGTTGTGTGGGAAGAGGAAGGTGAGATGACATGAGAACATGTTCCGTGCATTGTGAAAGCAACAGCAGCCGAGGAGGTATGAAGTGCAGTTATAATACCTCAGCATGAAAAGTAAAAACGTAAAACACAAAAAGAGAAAACCAATGGCTCCTCTCTCCCCTCTCTCGCTATTGGACAAAGAACCACTCCCCTCGCCTTTGGATAATATGCTGTGGAGCCTCCCCTCTCCTCCAAATTAAAAAAAAATAGAAAAGAAAGTCAAGTGGGAGGGAACATCCTGGTATATTCTGAAGGTTGACTCTGGGAGGAGAGGAAAACATGAGCAAACAAAAGCTGTCACTCACTGGCAAGCTGCTTCCTCTGGGGAATAATCTCTGTAAAGAAAAATTAAAGATCTCAGCGTTGCCCTGAGCAGGCGCACAGCCCGCAGCTATGCTAGTAGAATGGCAGCCTCTGAGACGGGGCCTTCCTGCTCCTTCTTGGGGTTTTGCCAGCTCCAAGGGGGCCATGCTGTTGGGTAAGAGTCTGCCCGCTGCCCCCTGAGTGGGCATTGTCTCCCTGGCCTTCAATGTCCTAGCAGTTTTTGTGCCTGGCAGTGTCAGAGTTTGTGTCCTGGGCCGAGAGTAGACTCCTAGCTGCCCTGAGCCCTCTCACATGCTCACGCCTCTCTCCTCCTTATCCTGTTTCAACTTCCTCTCTCTTCCCACATCCATCTGCCTTGCCATGTCAACTTTCACCCCGTGACTCAGAAGTTAGAGGGCCTCTCGAAGCTGGCAACTGGGGCTCCAGCCTTCCAGAAACCTGTTTGTGTGCAAACAAAGGACGCCCCCCTCCACACACACACGCCACCTCGACTTTCCAAGATGACGATTGAGTTTTTCCCCTGTTCTGCTGGATATTTCTGCCAAAGCAAGAAAAATCCTCGTTGAAGTCTAGCAGGAAATCCAATAAAAATTCTTCAAAAGACGGGCTTGACATTGAAAAACAGCAAAATTATAAAATAGGCCTTAGAAAAGAGAGAGGAGAGTTATTATATCTGGCACCCAGCAAAAGCCCCGAGACCCCGTCCAAATGAGCCATCACAGATTGAAAGTGTTTAGCTTCCCGTTGATTAAATATGGAGGAGGACCCAGGGCCTGCCAAGCCTCGGGGATCCAAAGTTTGTTTTCAGTCGGAATGTGTTTTCAGTCAATGGAAAAAATGGTCGGCCCGGGCTGGGCTGTGTAACCGAGAAGCCTCAGGTTTACAGTGAGTAATGGCTGTGAAGCAGAAAACCATGAGAGCTGTTAATCATTCCTCCCAGGCCTCTGTAATTTAACTCAGTGACTCCTTCAGCTTGGAAAGCTCTCCCCACCCTCTTCCTCCTCCCTCCTGGGTTCATTTTGCTCAAGGGGGAGTAGATGAGTCCTTCTGCTTGGGGTCTCTCTATATTTCAGTTCTTAAGGCCCCTCACCCCCAGGCCCTCTCCCCAGGATGGCCCCCATCGTCCCTGCCCTGAACATCCTGGGACGTGGGGACGGAGAGTAGAGACGAAGTTGCATCTCTGGGGTTCTTTCAGGGAAAATCTTTTTGTCCTGTGAGCTTCCTGGAATTGAGGCCTGAAAAAATCTCTTTCTTCACCATTGCCTTTCCAGGGGAAGGTATTTCTCACAGATGTTTATGGACATTCTTTAATGGGGTTATCTCATTCTAGCCTTGCAATGTTCTTTTATCCTGGGCTTTCATCTGTCCCTCCTTATTCCCTTACCGTGAAGAGTATAAAAAGTCTGGTTTCTCATGTCATTGAAGCCCCCACCAGCAAGATTTAAGAGTGAGAGAAAGAGAAAGAGAGGGGAGAAGGAGGAGGAGGGAAAAGAAAAAGAGAATGTAGGGCTCGTGGGGCTGGGCTGGAACTCAGAAGCAGGTCAACAGAGAGAAGAGGAGAGTAGAAAGAGAGAGGGGAAGAATGAGGTACATCTGGAGGGAGAGAGAGATTAGAGAGAGAGAGAGAGAGTTGGTGGAGAGAGCGTGCATGGCCATGGGGCGGGAACTCTGCGGTAGGCCAAACCTTTCCTCAAATGCAAACACGATTCTACTTTCCTGCTTCCGCCAGCCACCTACCCACTCTAATAATGGGATGTTTTACCCCCTGTAAGTGGCCTCTGGGGAATGAGGAGCTGGTGTGTTTCTGATTCCCTCCCCTGTCCTCCCCCAAGCGTAAGTACCAAGTGCCTTCAGTGGCTCTATTGGTTTCACTGGCTTCAGAGCTCTCTGCAGTCACCTCTCCGGATAACTGCTACTCACGGGTCACATTTCACAGAAATCTGTTTAAGATCACAGGGGACAGGCCCAGCGGAGCGTGCTCTTGGTCTGCTGTTCATTTCAAAATGGTGGCCAGCCTCAGTCTCAGCTGAACTTCCAAGTCCTGAGGGCTCCATCCCTTTCAGCTGGGCACCAACATTTGGTTCCTAGAAGTCACATCAACCAAACATTTATTGAGGACTAGGCAAATAAATGGAAGAAATGAGTAAAGAAGTGCCTTTAAAATTATGACATATGGAATGCTCAGTGGTTTAGTGGAAACATATATATATATATTTTTTTTCGGTAAAGAGAGCAAATCAGGTCTTGGGCAGCTTGGCTGTAAGGGACATGAACCCCGTCAGTGGATACCTGGAATGGCCAGTGACATTGAGAAATGAAAAAGACAGCTCCATGGTGCTGGTTTGTCCCAGAGAACAGGTGAGAGAAGCTTTGGGCAAGAAGAACATTAAATAAAAAGCTGTTGGTAGCATGGTGTGTGTGTGTGTGTGTGTCTCTGTGTGTGTGTGTGTATGTGTGTGCGTGTGTGCATGCGTGCAAAAGGAAGACACTTGGCATGCTCCTCTTTTGGGGGAAGGAAGATCAAGGAGGTTAGTATAAGAGGAAGAAGAAAGACAGAATGGAGTCAAAGTGAGTCCTCACAGACAACTGCCTGCCTTTCCATGATTACAACAACCTCCTCCTCTCTTCCTCCACCTCCATCCCTCTGCATTCACTTCCTCCTCCATCTCCTCCCATTCTCTTTTTCCTCCTCCTCCTATTCTTTCTCCTTCTTTTTTCCCTTCTCTTCCTCCTCCATCTCCTCCTTCTCTTCCTCTTCTTTCTCCATCTTCTCCTCCTCTTCCTCCTCCATCTCTTCTTCCTCCATCTCCTACTCCTCTTCCTCCTCCATCTCCTCCTCCTCTTCCTCCATCTCCTCTTCCTCCATCTCCTCCTCCTCCATCTCCCCTTCTTCCTCCATCTCCTCCTCCTCGTCCTCCTCCCTTTCCTCCTCCTCCCCCTTCTCTTCCTCCTCCTCCACCTCGGCCTCCTCCTCCTGTTTACTGTGGCTATCATTTATTGATTACAATGTGCCCTTTTTGTGCCCAAAGCTTTATGTATTATTTAAGTTAAACCTTTCAGTGATTCTCTGGGCTATACCTTATGTCTCTTCTTCACAATAAGAAATCTGAGGTTCAGAGATGGGAGAAGCACAGAGTTGGTAAATGTGCCCAAAAGTTGTTGGGATTGGAACCCAGATCTATCATGCATTATGCCCTGAGCCACATAAAGGCAGGCTGGTGAAGGCTGCTGTAGGCCATGATCCCAGGACCCAGACCTTTGGAGAGACCCCGCTAGGGCACACATCAAAGATCTCACTTCACACGTGGAGGAAAACCAGCAGCTCCATAGGGTGGGGGTCTGCATTTCAAACAGCTCTGGAGGCTGCAGGCGAGTGCCTCTTGGGCAGCAGGGGACCCGGTTGGAAGGGTCAGTGACAGGTCACTGTTATCATCAATCACCCACAGCCTTTTGTCTGTGGGGTGTGGGGAGTGGGAAGGGGCGGGGCTGGGCACCAAGCAGAACACGCGGAGCAACAGAATTAGTGCAAGAGGTTCCGCTGGGGGTAGGAGATGGCAAAGGGCATTTAGGGTTTTAAGGGGAATCTTCATGGCTCTGGGAATCTCCTGATGGGAGATGGTGCTGTCCCTAAGTCCTGTAACTGTGCTGATGGGTGACATTCTGACCCCAAGCTAGCTCATCCCAGTGTTGAGCCATCCCTAGCACAAGGGTTCTTATAGAACTGTCCAACCAGTTTTGAATGCCTCCTTCACTTGCATCACCACAGTTCTGGACAGTACCAAGAAGCACATCATTATTATTTTAAATCTATGTATATATTTTAGAGACAGGGTCCCGTTCTGTTCCTCTTGGCCTCCTGAGTACCTGGAACTACAGGTGCATGCTAGCATGCCTGGCTAGCTAATTAGAACTTTTTTTTTTTTTTTTTTTTTTTGAGATGAGGTTTCACTATGTTGATCAGGCTGGTCTGATCTTACCTCCTGGGCTCAAGCAATCTTCCTGCCTTGGCTTCCCAAAGTGCTGAGGTTACAGGTGTGAGCCACCAAGCCTGGCCTGAAATACACTTTTATATTAAACTTAGAGAAACTTATAGTCCAGTTGGGAAATAGATATGCATGAAACATAACACATGTATAGATGGACACACACGCACATTACATGCCAGGCACTGTTTTAGGTCATTGGATATGACAGAGGTCATCCTAACAGTGACAGGCTGAGCTAGGAACTCCTGTGATGACCTTTTCATAAGAAGAAACAGAGGCACCAGGGAATTGGTAGCTTGCCCCAGGCCATGTGGCTAGTGAGTGGTGGGGCCAGGATTCAACCCCAGCCTGCCAGGCACTGTGGGCAGCTCTGACCCAATGCACCCCACTGCCTGTGGGCTGTGTAGAGAAGGCAGGAGGTGGGGTGCATTTAAGATTGGGCTGAAGAGCTGAAGGGAGCAAGAGGGACTCAGCCACACGGCCTGCAGGAGGTCAGGAGGAGTACAGGGAGACAGCTAGGGAGGAAGCTTTGAGGCAAGGGGAGGGCATGGGGTGATTTGTGCAGGGCCTTCCCGAGCAGCAGACAGGGACCAGACTAAGCCTGGGACTTGCTGGGAACAGCTAGTGAGTCAGATTAGGGAGGGAGGTGGTCCCAGGGGCAGTTAGAGCGCAGGCTGGTGGCAGGTGGGTAGGTCTTGGATGCCAGGGAAATAATTTGGTGTGCACCTTCTGAGGAGGTGACTTCTGGGGGAATTTCCAGCCTGGAGCTGGCCAGGCATAAAAAGCAAACCCTAAGAGGCCTGGATTCCAGGCCTGGCTCTGTCCTGTGCGTCTCACTCCCTGTCACCCAGCTCATTCCCAGCTCTGGATTCCAGCCATCTCATTTTTAAAATAAAGGGCTTCAGCTGGGTAATCTCCCATGGCTACAAAGTTCTGTGGTAGGAACAGAAGAGTTTTAAAGGGGGTTGGGGGGTGGAAGAGCCTTGGGATCGGAGAAGGTAGAACTGTAGGGATCTTGGAGACCTTCTGCCCAGTCTATTTTGCAACTGGGGAAACTGAGGCACAGAAAGGGTGAGTGATTTTCCCAAGCCACACAGCTGATGATTAGCAGAGCCCCTGAGCCTTTAGGTCTACTATACTTGCCAGTGGCTCCCCGTCCACCGCAGGGAGGAGCTGTGGGGACCTTTGCTGGTGCTGGGATGGAAGAGGCAGGGTAGGGAGGCGCGTCTGGAGGTACCACCGGCTTCATCCTTGACTCCTTCACCAGCACCAGCTGGGAAATGGTCCCTCACGGATGCAGGTCAACAGTGGCAGCTCAGAGCCACTGATCTCAGGGCTGCAGTCTCTGCCACAGCAAGCCCTCGCTTTTGGGGGATTGCTCTTAAATGCTCACCTGCAAAATCGCCAGGGCAGCCCCTACTCAGGGCTGGGAGCCGAGGCCATTATGTCCTGAAAGCCATCCGAGGGGGAAATAGAAGTCTGAGGTAGGACCCAAGTCTGTGGCCAGTGTAGGTGATCCTGGGGGCGTGGGCTCCCCCTTTGGCTTGCTGGGCCCAGAGCCCTGTCCTCACACCTCCTGTGGCCCACGAGAAGGGGCAGATATGGTGGCCTGAGCTCCAGGGCTGGCTGGAGCTGGTCAGACTGACTGCTGGCCCGAGCTCCGACATGTGAGCAAACCTCCCTCCCAGGTTCTTCTTAGTGCCCACGTCAAAGGTGTCTGGTAAAAGTTAACAGGTCTCCCTGCCTCCAGGAGATCAGAGGGACAACTGGAGCTTACTGGGGTCAGGGAGAGGTTGCTGAAACCTGTTTGATGGGGCAGTCCCTGGAGCTGACCCTGGTCTAGGGGCCTGTCTCACTCCCTGGTCTGATCTAGGATCCAGGACTCTTTCCAGGGTGGGTGGCCCGAGGCCCTGTCTGTCTGAAGGCCCCTTACACAGTGGCCCGGTGGCCAATGTCTTCCCAGCTCCGGGTCCAAGTGTGCGTGTTGGGGATGTGGGGGGGAAGGGGTGTGGCAGAGAGGGAGCAGGATGGCTCTGCTGATGAGATGCTAGGTGGAATCTGGGCCTGACCAGGCCTGGCCAGGTGTGACCCTAGTCCCTGACCCCTGGTGGCTCAGAGAGGGAGGAGGTGAGGGCTGGGGGCTGGGAGGAGGCTGTTGGCTAACATTTAGCAGGACCTTTGAAGATGTAAATTCTTCCCGAGCTCGTGCTGGGATCGATGGGGTCAGAGTTCACAGGCATGGTTGCCTCGTTCTTTTAGTGGGCTGGAAATCTCGTAGACAGATGGGTTAGGGTCCCCTGTAATCAGAGCTTCCCCAGAGGCGAAGGGCTCACAGGAAATGCTATTTCTGGTACTCTCCGGAATCAAATCCAGTGACTTAGAGTTCTCAGGAGAGGGCTGATGGAAGTTGTTTTTTCCCAAATGCTGGAATTTCTCCCGGGTGTGTGTGTTGGGTGTGTGTGTTGGGTGTGTGTGTTGGGTGTGTGTGTTGTGTGTGTGTTGGGTGTGTGTGTTGAGTGTGTGTGTTGTGTGTGTGTGTTGGGTGTGTGTTGGGTGTGTGTGTTGGGTGTGTGTGTTGGGTGTGTGTTGGGTGTGTGTGTTGGGTGTGTGTGTTGGGTGTGTTTTGGGTGTGTGTGTTGGGTGTGTTTTGGGTGTGTGTGTTGGGTGTGTGTGTTGGGTGTGTGTGTTGGGTGTTTCTGTTGGGTGTGCTAGTGTTTAGCCCCTTGAAGATCAACCACTGGACCATCTGGGAGAGAAGCTCTGCCTCCTGCTCCTGCCTGACTTGTGCTTTTTATTCTACAAATGCTAGATTGCTTGAGGCTTCCTGTTTTGCTGTGCCTGGTCCTGGTTCCTGCTGAGTGCCCCTCCTGGGCTATTTCCTCTGCAGCAGCCCCACTCATCTTCTCAGCTTTGATAACTCCTGCATGGCCTCCTCCACGAAGCCTTCTTGGAATGGCTCTGTTCCCCTAAGACATTCAACAGTTCCTTCAATCAACTAGTATTATGTGCTATGTACCAGGCCCTGTTCTATTCGGAATGTATCCATGCATAAAATACACCAAAATCTTTCCCTCAGGGCACTACATCTTAGAGGGTAATAATAGCTTTATATGGATTAACAAATTTAATGTGTAGAGCATCCTTTCAAAGGAGGTCAATTTTTTTTTTTTTGAGATGGAGTCTTGTTTTGTCACCAGGCTGGAGTGCAGTGGCGCGATCTCGGCTCACTGCAATCTCCGCCTCCCGGGTTCAAGCGATTCTTCTGCCTCAGCCTCCTGAGTAGCTGGAACTACAGGCACCCAGCAACACACCTAACTAATTTTTGTATTTTAAGTAGAGACAGGGTTTCACCGTACTGGCCAGGCTGGTCTTGAACTCCTGACCTTGTGATCCACCCGTCTCGGCCTCCCAAAGTGCTGGGATTACAGGCGTGAGCCACCGTGCCCAGCCAGGTGGTCAATTATTTTATTATTATTATTTTTTGAGACAGGGTCTCACTCTGTCACGCAGGCTACAGAGCAGCAGTACAGTCATGGCTCACTGCAGCCTCGACCTCCTGGGCTCAAGGGATTCTCCCACCTCAGCCTCTGAGGTAGCTGGGACTATGGGTGTGCCCCACCAAGCCGAGCTAATAGGTCAGTTATTATCCACATTTCCCATAGGAGATTACACAGCAGATAAGGTCATGTGTATAAAAGTGTACCAGGTCCCCTTCTGCATGTTAAATTAACTTAAATTATTCAATTAAATTATTAAATTTAGTTTAATGTAATCCTTACTACAGCCTGATGAGATAGCTATTGTTTTCCTCATTTTACAGATGAGGAAACCAAGACTGAGAGGGGTCAGGTAACTGATCCCAGGTCACCTAGTCAGGAAGTAGCAGGACCATAGGGATGATTCTAAGCTAGTACAGGCCCCTATGGCCCCCATAAGAATGTTACTCTGTGCCAAAGCATTTCTTCTCTCCAAATGATCTGCTTATCTCCTCTATTATCCTGGGAGCTCTCCCAGGGCAGTGATCTCCACTTATTTATCTGTATCTTTTGAACTCCCACTGTGTTGAGCGCTTAATTGGCATCTGACAAATACTTGTCTGTGGATTGATGGACAGCTGAAATTGGGAGGAGATGAGAATAAAGCAGCTAATATTTATTGCACGGACTTTGCTGGGCTGTGCATTGGTCCTGGTTGGACATGACCTCTTTTGGTCCTTACAATAGATGAATTAGCCGTTGAGAGGTTGGCTGCTAGTGTGGGCTAAAGATGGAATTTGAATCACGGGTTTCTCCCTCCAAAAATCCATACTCTGTGGATGTGTCTGTGCTACAGGAGGCTGATCAATGGAAAGGTGGCCACTCTGGAGGCTTCTGAGCCTAAGCCTCTTGGGTTTTGCTGTTTTGGTTCCCATAGGGACTGACAGGAGTGGAGTGGGTAGGCCTTTTGCATTGGGAGTGACATTTATAATACCGAAAGGGGTCCGGGGAAGTTGGGTCTCAAGATTATCCCCACCAGTTCAGATGTGGGAAGGAATGAAAGGGTGGCAATTGGGCACATTAAATTTTTCTGACTGTTGCTGAATCAGTAACAGTCTGTTCCAGGGAAACAGCTGGATTCAGACTGAACTGGCCGACACGGCACGAGTTCTGCAGAGAAGGAAGAGGATAACAGTGAACCAGACTGCAGCCTTCAGGCCTGGAGCGGAGACGGGAGAGTTCCTGCTCTAGGTATGTTTAGTGCCCTTGTTCTGGCATCTGTTTTCATTCCTCCTTTCTCAATTAGGAAGGAAGAACAAAGTAGAGTCTTCTGACTCATCTACCCATGGGGCTTAGGAGACTAAGGGCCACTGTGTGTGTGTTTCAGGCGGTGGGGGAATGCGTGACAGGGACCTGCAGTTGCACAGCACAGCAGAGCATCGGGCACCGGGGCCCATGTCCTGGGCCTCCCAGGCTCTCACCATCAGCCATCGGGGCACATGGACTTCAGGTGCCCTCCAGCCTCCCCCAACAGCCAGCCACATCAAGTCCCCCCACGCCCCTTTGGTTAATGCCCTATTTTGCTTGACTAAGAGTCAAAAGACAGGAGGATGGCACCCAAACAAACTAAGCTCACTTAAATCACTGGCAGCGTAATTTGAGAGATGAGTTGGCCAGCACCCACTGCGGGAATGAAGCAAAGCCTACGCTGTGGAGACAGCGGGAAATAACCTTGAGTGACTGTGGTGAGCAGGCGGCCTCATGTCACCCAAGGGGACAGCCCCAGCCCCAGCTCCGAAACTCAAATTGGAAGTTGGTGTGCAGTGTGTGCTGGGCAGATGGGTGACATTTCTCTACTGGTCGGTCTCTCTCTCCAAAGCAGGACAGATGTCTCAGCAGCAGGGCCTCGGGCAGAACCAATAGCCCCCTCGGTGGCTGCTCAGCCTAACCTGGGGTTAAGGGAGCTAACTGCTGAGGAGGGGACAACTGGAACCCTGCCTTAGGGTTCCCTCCCACCAGCCCACCCAGGTAAGGGCTCCAGCAGACGCTCTTGTTTGCTGAGCTCATTCATCTGTTGAGGGAACACAGAAGAAACAAGGGTCTTTCAACAGAAGGGAGCGGGGTTATAAAGTGGGTGTTTTATGGGCGTGCAGAAACTGACCACTTGCAGAAGGCTGCACCACTCTGCACAGGCGCCGGTGGTGAGGGAGAAACTTCGAGGTCCTTTCATCGAGATGAGGATTGTTAGCTCTGACTTCAGATAAGCAGAATAAACAAGCCTCAGCCCAAGTGGGAACTGGTTCTGCCCCCTTTCTTTGCTTTTCTAAGCCATCAAAGCCAAGTTCCTAAAGCCGGACTGTCTCACGGTGCTTTCTGATGGTTTCATTGTTTTGTTTATTGTGCTTATGGCAAGTGCTAACAGACCGCTTTCAAAGTGTGTTGATATTTCAGTTGTTTTTGAATGGCCCTTCTGTTTTTCTGCATCTGGACAGCATTAGAGTCTGGCCCCAGGGAACCACTGGGTTCCTATAAAAGTGTACCAGGTCCCCTTCTGCAGCAAACACTGGCCATGACAAGATCAGGCACCCCATCTGGGCAGGAACATGCACCAAAAATTAGAGCAGAAACATGAGGCTGCCTTCAGCAGCCAGGGAAGACAGGCCTGGGCTGGGAGGGGCCCAGTGAGTGTTGCCAGGTGGATTGTGGGTGTTCTCTTTCTGTCCATGGACATGCTTCTTCCTGTGGGAAGAACTCGACCGAGCCGAGGGTCGGGTGATGCCATGAGATGTTCGTTGCCCATAGCTTCATAGATTCCCCCGCCCACAACCTCTCTCCTCACCCCACCCCTTCTCTTCTCTTCTCTCCTCTCCTCTCCTTTTTTTTTTTTCATTTTTATTTTTTAGAGATCTCACTCTCACCCAGCAATGTAGCTCACTGCAGCCTCAGACTCCTGGGCTCAAGCAATTCTTCTGCTTCAGACTCCTGAATAACTGGGGCTACAGGTGTGTGCTACCACGCCCAGTTAATTAATTTATTCATTCTCTTTAGTTTTAGTACAGATGAGGTCTCGCTATGTTGCCCAGGCTGGTCTTGAACTCCTGGATTCAAGTGATCCTCCCATCTTAGCCTCTTAAAGTGCTGGGATTACATTGTGGGCAGCCTCTCTCTCTGTCTTCTAAATTCCTGGTTACCTGGTCAACCACCAGCAAAGTTTTCAAATAGAAGGTTCCTGAGGATTGGACAAGGAACAAGAGCTGGAAAAGGGAGAATAGCCTAGTGTTCCAGGAGAAGCCTGGAAGAGGCAGCGCAGCCCCAGGGCACCCACACTGGTGCTCCTGACCTGCTTCAGGCAGAAGCTTTCTTGGGGGATCTTTTGCACATTGCCCAAAGGCCTGGAGCTGGGAAAGGGCAGGGTGGAAGTGTCCTCCTGAGACTCTGTCTTTGGTTTTCAAGGGTTTTCCCTTTCTATGTCTGCTCCATCTCCACCCAACCCTCACCAGTCCCGCTGGGTGCTGCATCAGACACTTTAAGCTAATGCAAAACCAGGCTCCAACCAGCTCCCTCTGGTGGGAGAGAATCTGGGGGCATAATCTCACTTAACTTTATAAGATTAGCACAAACTCTAATCCATTTTTCTTTTTTTCTTTTTTTTTGAGACAGTGTCTTGCGCTGTCCCCTAGGCTAAAGTGCACAGCTCACAGCTCACAGCTCACTGCAGCCTCAAACTCCTGGGCTCAAGTGATCCTCCTGCCTTGACTTCCTGAGTAGCTGGGACTGCAGGCACCTACTCGTCACCATGCCTGGCTAAGTTTTTCAGATTTTTTGTAGAGATAGTCTTGCTTTGTTGTCCAGGCTGGCCTGTTCCATTTCTTCAAAGCCTTCTCTGTTTTTCCCCTCCCAAGTTGCCTGAGGTTTTTCTGTAGCCCATGAACCTGATCAGCTTGTAAACAGTCCTCTCTGGTTTGACATCAGGAGTTGCAGGGCCCTCTTCTGCTTGATGTCTGGACAGCTCGTGGCTCGGTATGAGAAGATCTTGATTGAGCAGTTCCTGTGAGCTCCCGCTAAGTCACATGCCATGGAAAATGAAAGGTGGTTAAGTGAGCTTTGGTGCTTCTGTGCTGCAGTTCAAGGAAATCCAGGGAGTCTAGGGGAAGAAAAAAGCTAGCCGGGTGCGGTGGCTCACGCCTATAATCCCAGCACTTTGGGAGGTTGAGGCATGTGGATCACAAGTTCAGGAGTTCGAGACCAGCTTGGCCAACATGGTGAAACCCTGTCTATTTTTGTACTAAAGAAATACAAAAATTAGCTGGGTGTGGTGGCAGGTGCCTGTAGTCCCAGCTACTCAGGAGGCTGAGGCAGGAGAATCATTTGAACCCAGTAGGCAGAGGTTGTAGTAAGCTGAGATTGTGCCACTGCACTCCAGCCAGAGTGAGACACTGCCTCAAAAGAAAGAAAGGAAGAAAGAAAGAAGCTAGCTCTGTCAGTTGGTTCTAGAAAAGGACCATGGAGGCTCTTAGACCTGCAAGCGGCATGTGCATGCCCATAAATACCCTGGGGTAGTGGTAGGGCTGCACGGTCTGATTAGCCATGACTGGTCCTGCTCAACAGGTCTCAAAGTTCTTGTCTTCTTTATGGCTACACACCCTAGCCTTTCTTTCTATGTATATATTATCTTTAAGCTGTCTGTCCTTCTTGAAGTTTTAGCATCCTCAGAATTGGATATATTCTTGCGTTGACATTAGTCCGTCTGGGACACTGGATAAAGCCTTCAATGGCACCATTTTGTTTTTGTGTTGTTGCATTTGCTCTTGGTTCCAGCAAGGAGGCAGTGTGAATGCTGGGTCCAGGGCCAAGCACATCCCAACAGGCTGGGCTGATTGGCCTCTGAGAAACCAATCATACCCTCCACTGAGGCAGGATAGTCTATGAGAAGGACTTTCTTGTTTCCCGATTCCTTGAATAGGCGAGGTAGAGACTGGTGGTCTTCTGTCTGCCATACCGTGTGTGTGTGTGTTATGTGTGTGTGTGAACACTTGTCATTTTGAAAAATTGTAAACTTTATGTAGCAGTTTCTTTCTCACTGGGGTTTCTCCTTGTGTGAAACTTTAATTTTATAGCTTTGGCTGTTAATTCATCATGGGCAACACTATCAATAAATATTTATTGAGCTTTCACTGGGCACAGCATGTTGAAATAAGAACTATATATTTGACTCAAGAGGAGTTCATAGCTGGTGGGGTTAGATTTTGGGAGGGGGCAGGAAAAACCTCTTTGAGGTCTCTTCCAACCCTGGATTTTATGGCTTTGTAACCAAGGTGACAGGGTCAGCCTGACACGCATCAGGCAGTCAGCTCAGACAAGTGAATGGGGCTTTGACAGGTGCGTGGGCCATCACAAAGACAGTTGCCTTTAGAAAACCCACCCAGAACTAGCAACGCGACTGCCATCAGCAGTGCTGGCAGATGTCCACTTTGGGACCCAGGGCTGCAAAGGGATAACATGGATCTTCTTGGTCTTCCTTACGGTGCCCTGTGGAAGTAAGTACTTGCTGATTGAGTGATGCTTTGCCCTTTGATTCTGGAATTTAAAAGGAACATAAGGCTAGGTGTGATGGCTCACACCTGTAATCCCAGAGCTTTGGGAGACTCAGGCAGGAGGATCAGTTGAGGCCAGGATTTTGAAACCAGCCTGGACAACATAGCAAGACCCCAGCTCTATAAAAAATGAAAAAAATTAGGGAGTGTGGTGGCATGTGCTTGTACTCCCGGCTACTTGGGAGGCTGAGGCAGGAGGATTGCTTGAGCCCAGGAGTTGGAGGCTGCAGTAACCTATGATCGTGCCATGGCACTCCAGCCTGCATGACAGAGAGACCCTATCTCTAAATAAAATACAATAAAGGAGAATAAAATAAAATAAATAAAAGGAATATAGAGCCTGGGAAAATTTGGAGCCTGCTGATGCTTTGGTAGGAGAGGACAAAGTGTCGTTTTTTGCAGGCTTCTCGGTGGCAGCCTAGTGGGTTCCCCTGAGCGTCGTGGGCTAGGGGAGGGCCATGGAGGGGAGCTGCGTATGTCTCATGGATCCCTAGTTAGTCAGACCAGAAGCAGCCAGCCTGCTGCAGCAGTGATGTGGGCCTCCTGGAGGGTTTTCTTCAACATTATGAAGACGAACAGGGCTCTGAGAATTCCCTTTGGACCTGGGCTCCGTGCTAACTGCCTCCATATTTATGGCATGATGGGAGGGTCACAGTGGCAGCCTCTGAAGTAGAGTCTGGGGACGATTCAGCAAAGTGGCCCTGGCTCTGGTGAGAGTTGGGCACTGGTAGATCTGAGCCTCCAGGGTCCCAGAGGCTCTGCTTCCTGTTGCCAGGCAGGCACAGTGCTATTATTATTATCATTATTCCCTTTTTCTACGAGAGAAGCTGAAACAGAAACTCAGAATGGTTAAGTGCCCTGGTAACACTATGGGAACCACAGGGTCAAGATCAACAGGAGCAGGAGAATCCGTATCTCCTGCCTCCCAGCTCACGGGTTTTCCACTGCCAAGGGGAAGGGGCAGGGAATTGAGTAGTGCCGATTCTTTTTCATCAAAGATGATGTTCGGTGTTTCACAAGCAGTGCTTTTCCCTTGAGGTTAAACTGGTGGTATTAGGGCTGAAGGGGGCTGATAGACAAGCAAGGAACTAGGGAATACTGCCTGCTTCCATAGCTATCCCTAGTTGGACTGTGGGCTAGCTACCTAACTTGCCAAGCCTCGGTTTCCCTATCTGTAAAGTGAGGATAACAGGGTTAACTATATCATGGGATTGTTATGGACAGTAGATGAAATAATATCGAAGGGGACTTGGATCATACTTGGAACAAAAGTTAGTGACTAATAAGTAGGTGTCATGACAGGGAGGTGGTCTGGTGGTGAAGCGTGGACGCTCTGAGCCTGGCTGCCTGAGCCCAGAGGGGTCAAGTGACTTGCCAGGTCACACAGCTATTGAGGGGCAGAGTCATGGCGAGTTCCCAGGGCAGCAGTCTTTCCCGGATTCTTCATGCTGGGTCCTTTGACCAGGGGACTCGGGGTGGGGCTCTCCAGCCCCCAGTGCTAGTCACAGGAGGGGCCCATCCTGGGGACTGGTGTGTCCTCTTAGGATAACTGTCACTTGGTGAGGGGCACAGCATTGGAGAGACTGTAGGGGCTTCTGGGGAGATGGCTCTGGGGTGAGTCTGAGCCTCTGCTTTGTCTACCGCAAAGCAGTGACTGAAGTCGCCTCTGGGCAGGCGGAGTGGAAGCCAGCCACATGGGCCCAGCAGGGTGGGAACACCCCTGGCTCTCCGGGATCTCGGCATGGCTTTCCATCAAGCCTCTGTTGGTGCCTGGTTCCCCCATAAAGCCATTATGTACTGGGAGAATTAATCATGCCGTTAGGTAAGCATTATGGCACTTTTATGGCAGCTTTGAAGCTAATCTGTCACTAATGCCTGCTGGATTATCATGATTTCTTGCAGTTGTGATTCATTAACTCAAGGCCTAATGGTAATTCTATTAAACATCTTCCATCACTGTTTGCCCCAACATGTTCCCACTCACTGGTCTATTGTGCTGTTGCAGTGGCGTGACTGGCAGCCTGTGTGGTCTCCAAAACTGGAGTCCCAGCAAGAGAAACAGATTCCCCAGCCGGCCAGAAATTGCCCAGCCTGTGTGTCTACCTGCTGCCCAAGCTCAGAGCACTTCTCCCCGTCTCAGCTCACGCTGCCAGTGAGCCTTCTCGCACCTTTTCAACTTGAGCTTTTCTCCAGAGGAGGCCACAGTGCCTTTCCTGAAGTTCCCACCGCTGCTTTTAAGAGAGCAGATGATGCAGAGGCTACGGTGAGGCTGTATAGACGGGTGAGTTTCGGAGTGAGACAAGCACACACGGCTCCCAGGGAACTGTTGTACCTGGCAAGGCCTACCTGGGCCAGAAGCGTGTCTGGGGCCCAGAGAGAGAAATAGGAGCGTTGCTGAAGAAATCCAGGCACATCTCGCCTTTTACTTCTTGCTCAGGGCTGACAGCACTCCCGGGTGAGGAGGCAGGCAGAGGGGCAGGGGAGTGGCTGTGGTGCCCATGTCCAGCCTGCCCATGTTCATAAAACCCCTTGCTAAGGGTTTTCAGCAAGAGATGGTTCTCTTAGGCTGACTGCTCTCTGCAAAAGGTCAGCTTCAGGGCAGGGCTTGACGGATGGGCTGTGAGCCGGCAAGAAAAAGCAAGCTGGGGAGGAGGGGGTGGGTGTGTATTGGGGTTGAGGGGGCGGGAAGAAGTCAGCAGAGACCCAGAGTGTGGGCTCTGTCCTGGTGCCAGAGGAGGCTGGGAGGACAGGCGTCTTGTTCCTCCTTCTGCACCATCCATCAAGCCCAGCACTGATATCTCAACAATCTGTAACCTCCTCCTCCTCCTCTCCAACCCGCTCAAGTGCGCATCAGCCCTGACCCTTCCCGCCCTCACTTGGGCCTGGGCTGCAGCAGGTTGATGGATGGCTTCTCCTCCTGCCCTGCTCACCTCCCCACAGCTGGGGAAACAGGCACAGGTAGAGGTGGGGTCAAGCCCGGGGCAGCCCCAGTGACCCCGTCACTGAGGCCAAGGGATCCTGCGTTCCCATCGGTAGCAGGTGCTGCCAGGGATATAGAAATAGAACGGAGAGAGGAAACAAGCAGTGAATTCCAATGATGTAAGGAGGAAAGGGGGAAAAAAGCACCCCAAACCGAAACCAAAAAACCTCTCTGCATCCTGAGGTCTTCCAAGACTTCTGAAAATCTTGAACATGGTGTGATGTCTTCTGTGCACAGTTACAACGTAGTCGGCTCCAACCCATCTG
The DNA here is from genome assembly GCA_963573385.1 of Cacajao melanocephalus. Lineage (NCBI taxonomy): Eukaryota > Metazoa > Chordata > Mammalia > Primates > Pitheciidae > Cacajao > Cacajao melanocephalus. The sequence continues at coordinate 51,060 of CAUYLG010027843.1, read as the reverse complement.
TGTTTTCTCACGCCTGTGTGCTTTAAGAACCGCTGAAATGAAAAACAAGTTAAAAAATCCGTAGATGTATATATAGTGAGGCTGAGAAAGAGAGGGCAGTACCCCGCAGCCTGTACAGCCTATATTTGCTTTTTTATTTAAAAAACAATTTTTTTGCCAGTGTTTGTTGCAAGAAAAAGTGTATAAAAATAATCCTTAGACAACTGGAGTAAATATTTGCAACACATCAGCAGAGTCGAAGTCAGGATCCAATGCTACCACCCTTCCTCTTTCTGGGCATTGATGGGAGGAATAGAAAGGATCTTTGCTCTTTTTTCCAGCTTCTAGGTGACTGCGTTTCTTGTTCTAGGTGAAACTGGTTCTTCCCGTGAGGTTTGCAAACTGGACGGGTGGGGTGAGGACTGGATAGCTGACCCAGTAATCAGAGGCTGCACTGAGAAGCTCCCTCTGAGAGAGCTTAGACGTCTTTTGAAAACAAGAAGTGAATAGCAGCCTGGAAATGGTGTGTGTGTGTGTGTGTGTGTGTGTGGTGGAAGGTGCTGCTGCGGAGGCCTGAGGCTCTGCAAAGAGGGTCAGGTGAGAATTCAGCTCAGCATTGGTGGACTCCTCCTTGGCCTGATGTCCCCTCCTCAATACCCCGGTGGCTGGGCACTCCTGCAGCCTGGCACTGACGGCCGAGGCTGCTGCCTTGTTGGAACTTTTATAGGCCAAATAGGGTGTCCAGGAGGGCTCTCCAGGCATGGGGTCTGGGGGCTTTGGAGTTTTAAATGAATGGAAGAGAGAGACCTGGTAGGTGGGGGAGAGGGTGTGAGCAGAACAAGAAAAAGACAGGGCAAAGAAAGGAAATGGGGGAAAACAGAAATTGCAAGGCCTGGGGCGGGGAGGAGGGGAGAGAAGAGCACCGAGAGGAAGATTCAAGAGCAAGATGGTCACGGGACAGGAATCAGCAGGGAGAGCAAGAGGGAAAGGAAATTTAATGAGGGCAACTTGAAGGCCAGCGTTCACCAACAGCTGGCGGGGTGCCGGGTTTGATCTCCTTGTGAGTCAGGCGGTCTGATAAATCGTGGCCTGTGGAGGAGGACGGACACCTGGCTCCGCTGCTGGGCTCTTTGATCTGCAGGGTTTCTCAGGGCCTGTGGGAGGAGACTTGCATGTACGTGTGCACTCCCAGGGCACCGAAGCCTCATGGGGGCTCCCTGGGAAGGAAGCGAGGGAGGGCAGGGAGAGCGGCCTTCGGAGAGGCCTCGGAGGGGGGCGTAGGGACAGGCAAGGAGGGGCTCATAGCCTCCTGGAGCTGAGAGGCTCCTGGGGACAAAATTCCTGAGAGGAAGGCTTTCGGGGGAACTTGGAATAGAGGAGGGCCATTTGGAGAGGAAAGTTTTGGGGTGATTTGGCATTCACCCGACTCTCTTTCTCTGCAAGGGAGTAACTGAAGGGTTAGGGAGAACCAGTGGGAGTAGAAAGCCATTTGCACAAAATTATGCTATGGTGCTTATGGCTACAGGGCTGGCTAGTTTAATCAAGGAGAGAGCACCTTCTCTCCCTCCCTTCCTCCCTCACTCCCTCCCGTCCTTCCTCCTTCCTCCCCTCTTCTCCTCCCCTCCCCTCCCCTCCTCTCCCCTCCCCACCTCTCCCCTCCCCTCCCCTCCCTTCCCTTCTTTTCTTTGAGACTGGGTTTCCCTCTGTTGCCCAGGCTGGAGTGCAGTGGTACAATCATAGCTCACTGTAGCCTCAAACTCCCAGGCTCCAGCCATCTTCCCACTTCAGCCTCCTGAGTAGCTGTGACTATTGGCACACACCGCCACTCCTGGATAATTATTTTATGTTTTGGATAGATGGGGTTCTGCCATGTTGTCCAGGCTGGTCTTGAACTCCTGGGCTCAAGTGATCCTCCCACCTCAGGCTCCCAAAGCTCCCAAAGTTCTGGAATTATAGGCATGAGCCACAATGCCCAGCCAGAAGAGTGAGCTCTTGTAGGGTTATGCGGAGAAGGGGGATGTAGGGCTCCCTCGAACTGGCTTCATTTTATACATATTGGATGAAAACAGATCTGAGAAAAGAAAGCGACATATTGCCAAAAAAAAAAAAGCCTCAAGAAGGAAAAAAGGAACTAAAACCCTAATGCCCTTAAAAAAGAAAACCAAAAAAAAAAAAAAAATCATAAATTATGTCTTTGGACTAAATCCATTGGTGTTCTGCCAATTTCAAATAATAGTGTAACTTGATTAAAAAACTTTACAGGATTTAAAGTTGTTGGCTTCTCTGACTCCTCCCTGAGACTTCTTAAGTCACTGTCTACAGCAGCCTAATTTGTTCCCAGATTCCTTAATCTTCCGCGAGTTGGTGATGACGCTTATAACTCCGTAGCCATGTTTGAAGTGTTCATGATCTCTTTCGTTCGTGACTTCCACGTAGAATTTGAGGGTGACTTAAAACATGACGCTGAACATGTGCTGCTATTGAAATGCAGTGCGTGTGTGTGCGTGTGTCTGTCTGTCTCTGTGAGTGTATGCTTATACGTAAAGTTTTCAGATTTTGCCTGCCTTGGTCTCCTTCTGGGCTGCCAAACTGTTGCTCATAGCTGCCTTAAGACTCTGAAAAGGGAAGCATTGGGAACAATAAGAATGTCTCCCAAGAGTTCAGCCAGAATACAGGATGTGGGCTTGGAGGGATGAGGCTCCAATGACTAGCAGCAAAGAGAATTCCAAAGTGCAGGGCACATTTTCTGGGGGCATTGGGGTTTTGACCGAATGCTATTAGCATGGTTTAGCGGGCAGCAGTGGGGCAGTGCAGAGGGCACCAGCCTTGCCTCTAAAGGCCTGAGTTCAAATTCCGGCTCCATGACTCAGTGACCAGTTTTGTGACCTTGGGCCTGCCGCTGCATCAGTTTCCTCGTCTAGAACATGAGATAAGGAAAAATCCTTGCCTGGCAGGCTTGTTCTGAGGATTAAATGCATTCGTCTCTGTGAAAGCACCCTGTAAATGATGAAGCCTTCAATTAACAGCAGGCATTAGAATTACTGCTTCTATTACAGAAATCCAGGTCTCTTTAAACATCCATGTTGACAGCAGGGATGTTTTAATTTCAAACAGGGTTGGTGCACGGAGGGCATTAGGAAAAGGGGTCCCTGTGTTACCTGCTCCCCTTGGGGCACCTGCTCTCCTGTAATTATTGTTTACTAATAAGTACGTCTTGTTCATTAATGTTCCATTAAACCTGGCTGCAGTCCTTCCCCTGGCTGGCCTGTCTTTTCTTGATGGGACAATGCAGGGGTGCTGAACACTCTGTCCAGTGGCGTGTCACTTGGCCTGTGGGCTGGTGCGCCTCGCCTTTCCAGGGAGGGTGGGTCCTCAGCTGAGCAAGTGGCAGCAACTCACATATTTGTGCTCTTTTTGTGCAGTTTCATTCCCATTTCAGCCTATTTTTCTATTTCATAAGGGGAACATTGCATTCCTTCAACCTGGGTTCCCTGGAGCTTCTCTGCTTGTCAGTAAGTCCTCAGATGTGAGGATATTGCTATGGTTGACAGCCGAATGGGTGGTGTCTGGAGCTCGGGCTCTGGGTTAAATGCCTGCTCTGGCATGGGGCCTGTGGGACAGGGGACATGCCATCCCTGACATGGAGGAAATAGTGCTTACCATTCCGGGCCTCTGTAAAACTCCTAATCAGTGTCTGGCACATAGTAGATGACCAAGAAGTAATTATTTTTCTAAGATCAGTAGTGTTGGCTGTACATTGAAATTACTAGGTAAAATTCCAAGGCTCGGGCCCCACCTCTAGAAATTCTGGTTGTTCTGAAGTTAAACCTTAATATCAATAGTATTATCAAAGTTCTCAGGTGATTCTAACATATAGCCAAGGTTAAGAAATACCAGAGTGCCTCAAAGGTAATATTCATACATATCAGCTGGGGATCTTATTAAAATGTAGAGTCAGGCCAGGTGTGGTGGTTCACGCCTGTAATCCCAGCACTTTGGGAGGCTGAGGCAGGTGGATCACTTGAGGTCAGGAGTTTGAGACCAGCCGGGCCAACATGGTGAAACCCCGTATCTACTAAAAACACAAAAATTAGCTAGGCATGGTGGCGGGCTCCCAAAATCTCAGCTACTTGGAAGGCTGGGGCAGAAGAATTGCTGGAACCCGGGAGGCAGAGGTTGCAGTGAGCCGAGATTGCACCACCGTACTCCAGCCTGGGCCGACAACAGCAAGACTTTGCCAAAAAAAAAAAAAAAAAAAAAAAAAAAAGCTGGGCATGGTGGTACATACCTGTAGTCCTAGTTACTTGGGAGACTGAGGCAGGAGGATCACTTGAGCCCTGGAGGTGGAGGTTGTAGTGAGCTGAGAGCGTGCCACTGCACTCCAGCCTGGGCGAAGGGAGTGAAACCCTGTCTCAAAAAAAAAAAAGAGTCAGTAGGTGTGGTGCAGCATGACCTCTGCATCCCCACCAAACATGTCGATGCCACAGCCACAGACCACCCTTTGAGAAGCAAGTCTCTATCCTCCCCCGATCCTTACACCTCAGTGTGCCTGGCCAAGACCATGGATAGGAGACCCTAGAAAGCAGGTGGAGATGAATACATGAAGAAACTTGAGTGGCAACTACTGAGGCTTCTTAAAGAATGTTCCCGCCAGGTACCAGTCCTGGAATCTGCACTCCTCTACACACACACACACACACACACACGCAAACACGCACATGCACATGCACATACATCTTCTGAATCCAGTCTGGAATACCCATATAAATAGCAACCAGAAGATGTTTTCCAATATTTCCAAGCTATCTAGTTTGAAAATATTGGAAATATTTCTATCTTTCCAGGCTTTCTAGTTCATTCTTGAAGATAATCAAACAAATGAAAATGTTTGCCATGGAACATTGAGGACCCACACCATGAGTTTACCTACTCATAATATTCAACTGGAAAAGTAATCCCTAAGCCCAGGATAGGGATTGCCAAATGAAACCCTCACAGGTGGCTAGGATAACACAGCAAAACCCATGAGGCTGCAAAGTGACGGGTAATACAGGCACACGGAATGGAGGATGTACTTGCTAGAGGGAGACAGAACTGACCATGGAACAAAGGGTTTCTGGGCAATGGGAGACAGCCTTCCAGACAGCACTCAGCCTGGAAGATTCTCCCTAGAGCCATGACAGGGATGTGTATAAACTACTGCCCCTCTCTCAGCGCAGGTCCAGAAAAGGCTTGGGAGCAGGCACTTTTGCAGAAGACACTGGCAGAGTGGGTTTTCCAGGGAGTAACAGCATGCTTACAGCCCATCTCATGAATTAATGGCATGATAAATAGAGAAAGGAATAACCAGAGTATATAGCTGATGAAGACTCCTCATTACAAAATGAACTTTGAGCACCTGAGGGTCCTCTGCAGCTAGGCTCTAGAAAGGATGAATCTGACATGCGGTGTGGCTGGTTATACCAGCTAGGGGCCAACCCGTTTGACATGCAGCATGTGACACAATATGATCAGCAGAGGATGAACAATTAGGACCACCGTGGAAGAAGAAAGCCCTGATCTGTCCCATGTTGGAGGATTTCGCTCAAGAAAAAGAATTTTGTTGTAGGGTTGAGGGCTGGTAGTTGACATGAGAACCATATGGTGGCCATGGCTGTCTCTTTGGTTGGACCGTACAACTGGGCTTAAGTTAACTGTTCAGTAGACAGTGTAGTTTTTCTCTGGATTGGGATCATCGGTCTCAGTACTTTTTCTTTTCTTTTTCTTCAGACACAGTATCACTCTGTTACCCAGGCTGGAGTGCAGTGGCATGATCTTGGCTCACTGCAACCTCTGCCTCCCAGGTTCAAGCGATTCTCCTGCCTCAACATCCCGAGTAGCTGAGATTACAGGTATGCACTACCATGACCAGCTAAGTTTTGTGTTTTTAGTAGAGATAGGGTTTCTCCACGTTGGCCAGGCTGGCCTCAAACTCCTGACCTCAGGTGATCCGCCCACCTCAGCCTCCCAAAGTGCTGGGATTACATGTGTGAGCCACCGAGCCCAGCTCTCTCAGTCCCTTTTTACTGTTTTTGTAAAGTCAGGCATTGTCAGAGACAGCTATCTGGGCGAGATGAACCCAACTTCCCATCACTGTTGAGGTCCTGGTATATTGGGTGGTCAGTCAAGGAGCCCCTTTGCCTGTAAGCTTCCTGCACACAGCTTATTCTTGCCTTCAGATGCTACCCATTCCCAGAAAACCAGAGGACAGTACTACACAGGCTCCCGTCAGCATGCTCGAGCACATCTACCTCCAAGAAGTCTGGGGCCTGTTTGCATGTAGAAATAGACATGTGCCATTCCGGAAATCTTGTTTTATTGCTCCTTTTCCTCCGACAGTCCCCCTCCTCTGCCACCGCCTCTTTCCCTCCTTAGGAATCCTAGTCCCAGATGTGACTCTGTCTGTTTCCTTTGGCTGGGAATTTGCCGTTTTCCCATAACCCAGTTGGGTTGCCTGTTAGAGAAACCAAAAAACTCCAACTTTCTGGGAAGACAGCTAATTAAATTCCCAAAGAGGGAACAGGAAAGCCCTCTCTGAAACAGACAGATACGACCTCATAATACATAATAATCACAGGAGAGAAAGTGCCTGGGTTGAGCCTAGGGAGACGGTAACATGGTGTTCTGTTTCTTAATGTCCTCTGCAAAGAAGCTGGCCCTGGGTTTAAAATAGCCCTCTGGTAAAAGCAACTATTTAAAGAGTATTGGGGTCTGAGAAATGCAAAACAAAGTGTTGTTGATTAAAAACACATGGTTTGTTCTCTAGACACGAGTAGCCAGGAAAATCAAATGTGACAGTGTTTTGGCTTTTTCTATCCCACAAGACTTGATGGTGATTTATTAGAGTGATGTCAGCTGTGGTTAAAAAAAGTTTGCTGTGTTGTCTTAATAAAAAGAGGCTTTACCTTGGAGCTGTCAAACTCCCTTTCTCTTCTGGATTCAAGCAGTGGCTGTAAGGACCTTGGCTTTCCTGCAGGGACTTCTCCCCAAGGGGCAGACCTCTGCCTTTGGAGAGTGCATGAGGTCGCAGGCCGCTGCATGCTTCTTGGTGGAGATGCAGGATGGGCTTTGAGGCAGGGGCTACGGCCGATCTGGCTTCGCTTGGCTTGTAGGTAGATAGTACAGAGATGCTGCACCCATCTTGGAGCTGGAGTATGGCTTGACCTGGCTGGGCTGGGGTCAGGGACTTTGGTTAGAGGGAGCGTCATGGAAAGGGAATTTTTCTAGTCTGTGGGCTTCTCTAGGCATGGGTGGGGGCTTGAGAATCAGGAGGTTGGATAATCTGCTTGTAGATAATGAGAAGTTGGGCTGTTAGTTGAATAGAAGGGAAATTTCCTCGTCAAAGCTCTTTGGTTATAAGGAAGAGAAACTCCTCAAATTCAAGTAAACAAGATTTATTGAAAGGATGAAACAGTCCATTTCATAGACATCTAAGGAAACAGGGACCATCTGGGGAATGGGAGTGGGCAGCTTGCACCAGAGCTGCTTTCTCTGCTTTTTCCAGAGCTGTGGGGCCTCTTATTGCCACTGGGATTCTGTTCCGTTGTCTTCCCCGGGCTTTCCTCGGGGAGATTCTTAGTTTTTGCTTCTTCGTGGCTTTGGATGGCTGCACATCACCTGTGTCCCAATGCTGCGCCATCCCATTCGTGTTTAACTCTGCTCATCATTCTCCACCTTAGTCTCATTGTCTCCATCCCAAATTCCTAAGAGAAAATCCAGTTGTCTTAATGTGAGTCAGATATGTATCTCTGATCTAATCGGCTGTCACTCAGGAGCCATGGGCGAGGTCTTGGGGTTTAAGAGGGAGCCGTTTCCAGACACTGGAGGAGGACCCACTTTGAGAGGGCGGGGCCAGGAGGCAGCATTAGGCAGGTCAGCTACAGAAAGGAACTGTATCAGGGAAATTGAAGAAAGAAATGATAGGGATGTGTTTTTGTCCTGAGGATCAGAGAGTGCTGAGATTGAGAATTGGCCATCACTGTTTCCAAATGCCCCCCTTCCTCTTTCCCAGGAAGAGGAAGTGAAAGTCTTTCCTGTAGACATGGCCAGAAAGTGAAAAGATGACATTATTAACTTTAAAATTAGTAATATGGTTGCTTTTTCCTAATTAGATAAGAAACACACAAATGATTGTAGAAAACTTGGAAACAGCAACACACAAACATAGAAATAAAAATCTCCCTTAATCTGAGATAACTGCTGTTAACATATTGGTGTATTTCCTTCTATTCTTTCTTCTTTAAGTAGTAGCCTGAGGCTATGCAAATGTTCTGTGCTTAAGATCTATCCTTTTGCTTTAATTATATGTCTTCAGACTCTGTAAGACTTTAGGATTGCTTGAAATTTATTCTCATCATTTTCCCTGAACACGCACAATTGTTTTTTTCCCTGGCTTTCTTACCTTTTCCTGTAAGTGGTAGCTCAAATGAAATCGGTATTCGTTAGTGTCTCTCTGCTGCCACCCTACTTTCATGTAAGTCACCATCCTCCCCTCCAGACAACCAGGATTGTTATTATTATTATTTTTGGTTTGTTTATTTTTTGAGACAGGGTCTCACTCTGTCGCTCAGGCTGGAGTGCAGTGGTGCAATCTCGGCTCACTGCAGTCTCTGCCTCCTGGGCTCAAGTGGTTCTGCCTCACCCTCCCGAGTAGCTGGGATTACAGGTACCAGGCATCACACCTGGCTAATTTTTGTATTTTTAGTAGAGACAGGCTTTCATCATGTTGGCCAGGCTGGTCTCAAACTCCTGACCTAAGGTGATCCACCCGCCTTAACCTCCCCAAGTGCTGGGATTACAGATGTGAGCCACTGTGCCCAGCCAATCATGACTTTTTTGTTGTTGTTGCAAATTTGGGATCCATTTTATTACTGAAATTTCAAGAATGTAACATAAACACTCAATCTTACTAGCTCCAAATAATCTAATGGTGACCCCAAGTGAATTCTGAATTCTGAGACCATGATCATTTTTAAAATGCTTCCACTCTTGCATTCTTTCCACTCTCTTCTTCTGGGTGATCTTTTCAAGCCACAAATCTGTTCTCGTCATTCTTTGCTGGAAATGCTTTGCTGGTTATCTCCCGCATTTAGGATACGATAGAAAAGATATCTAACAAGTTCGTCATGTGCTCAGAGTTCCCAGCACACCGTCTTCCCTCAGCGCTTTCACTAACTTCAGTCACATGCTCGCCTCAGGCCTTTGCAAATGCTGTTCCCGCTGTTCGAGATGACTTCACCTAAGTCTTCAGTCGGCTAAAATGGACTCAGCCTCTGGCTCTCAGGTCAAATGTTGCTTCCCCAGAGAAACCTTTTCTTAACACTGGCCCTCCATATAGTCCCTGAATAACCCTCTGACTTTTCCTTCACATTACTTATTACAGTTTGTAATTATACCCTGTAATTATAGAGTTTGCATGTCCTCTCCCTCATTGAAGGGGCTTGTAATTCTTTGGAATTTAATTTATTTGGTTACTTCCTAACCTCAGCTCTTCAGTGGGCTCATGAAAAGTTTGTGGATTTTCTAGCTTTTTCCAATTGCTACCTAATGTCTCTGTCCCTGATAGATATGTGTGTCCCTAAGGCAGAGCAAATCTGTTTTGTGAAAGGTTGTACCCTATTCCTGCTTTTGTCCCTGGTCCCTGACTCAGCCACTGCCCTCACTTCCCCACCCCTAGTACAGTGCCTGCCATAGATTAGATATTCAGTCGATGCTTGTGGAATGAATGAGTGATGCTGATTCTTTCCTGTTGCAAACGCACAAGTGAGGAGTCATAACATTGCAGCATATTGGATTGGGAGGTCTAGGCAAATAACATGGTTTTCAACAGACCTTGGTGTGAGTAGCTTTCATATTTGCCATAATTTGTGAGTGATCCTAAGGCTCATGGCATAAGGTAATTTGTGATTGCGGTAAGGTCTGAGCTTGCATTGTATGTGCTGAGATGCCAGTGTGTGAGACAGGTTCCTGCCTGGTGAACGAGACAGATTTTCAGTGCTATAGTTACATCCTGATGTGGCTTTGCTACTCTCTGCTTCTCCCATCCTATGGGGATCTTTCTATAGGGAGAGTACATTTTAGAGCATCTCTGACAGCTGGTCAAGGCTCTGTGATTGAATACCTTCAGGAAACAGAGCTCTCTGCCTCTGAATCAGCCTGGTGGACAGCTCTGGCTGTTAGATAGAGCTTCCCTAAGTTACAGAGAGATTTAGCTTCCTTAGAACCTTTAACTATTGACTGCCTTCTGTCTTCTGGAGGACCATCAAGTTCGTTCAAGGGCCATTTGCTGAATGCTGGCATTGTGTATAGCAGGTGACATGCCAAGCACTAGGTGTGGAGCTCTGAGTAAGACACACTCGAAAAACTCAGCTTAGGGAATACCAATTGCAGGTCACAATGTATTCTCACATAATTATCTCATCACAACAACTTTGCAATGTGTATGTTATTAGGCCCATTTTGCAAGCAAGAAAATGAAGTCTTGGAGAATTTATGTGACTTGTCTGGGATTCCACAATTTGCATGCAAGGAGATAGAGCTTAATCTTAACTGTCTGGACTCCAAACTATTGTGTACTTTTTACTTCCCTAAGCTGAAAATAGTAAATTTCTGCTTCATGCAGCCCCTAGTATATTTGGGTGTACCTACTATACTCCCCAAATCATCTTTTCTCCTTCATAAACTTGATTCCCAAAAGCATGATGATGCCCAATAGGTCTTCTTTGGCTTCAATCATGTAGAAATACCTTTGCACGTTGCAGAAGTTCCTGGCTATTCTACAACACTCTTCCATTTGCAAACTGGGAGGGCCTCAGCCTTGAATACAAAATTTAGAAGAGGAATTCAGGGTGGTTATTTTTCATGGGCAATGAAACTGGTGATGAAGCCTGGGACTTGTTTCTAGGACAATTCAGGAGGTACTTTCCCAACAAGCATCTCAGCAGTGAAACATGTTAGATGTTCAGATTTCTAGGGCTGGATGTCTGACACTCGGGACATCTTCTCTACGACATTCCTGTTAGGGCATTCGCAGGCATCTGTCTAAATGAGTCACATTACAGGCCACTCACAATCACCTGAGAAGTCTCTAATAGACGATCTATTAGATTTTGCTCAACATATGAGGAAAACAATCCCTGTCATTGTGTAGCTCCTGCTTACTTGTCTTTTTTTCCACTGGGCAGCTTAAGCGCAGTGCCTCTCCAATGTGGCAGGCTGCCACACACTAAATATGCAGGGAGTATCAGCTGGGGCCCGGACCTGGCTAAGGCAGGTCTGGGCAGGCCTGGTGAATGGCTGCATGGGCCTGTTAGAGGCCTATGTGCACCAGAGACCACGGAGCCTCCTGGGAAGGAGCTCATCTTGAAGGAAGAAGGAAGTGGGCATAAACACCTAACCTGGTCATGGAGCTTTAATTGCAGCAGGAAAGGAGAGGTTCTGAGCATGGCCTGGTGTACAGTTCATAGTTCAAATCTGTCTCACTATTAAGCCCCCATTGGATTTCATTAGGAGATCTATGGAGAGCAAAAACTATGCATAAAAATGGAAAGAATGGTTGACACTAATATGTAGTAGTCACTGGGGGAACCAGCTCTGGGACTCGTCTTGAAACTAATACAAAATGGGGAGGGGGCTCACACCTCCACTGCACTGCAGAGCCTGCGGTTCTCTGGCCTTAGGAGGCCTTGAGCATCTCTGTGGTGGTAAGAACAGCAGTAACCGGCAAGAGGTAGCAGTGCCCTGTGTCCTGGCAGGGGCCTGGATCAGGCCAATGAGAACAGAACTGTGGGAACCAGAAAACTGCCATGTGTGTTGAGCACACATGAGATACCACCTAGACACTCTAGAAATATTGGGAGACACTTGAAAAGAGGCTGCCTCGCTGAGTGAGCTGGTGAAACTTGTCATTGTTGGCCGAGCATGGTGGCTCATGGCTGTAATCCCAGCACTTTGGGAGGCCAAGGCAGGCTGATTGTCTCAAGTCAGGAGTTTGAGACCAGCCTGGGCAACATGGTGAAACCCTGTCTCTACTAAAAATACCAAAAATAGCCGGGTGTGGTGATGTGTGCCTGTGGTCCCAGCTACTCGGGAGGTTGAGGCAGGAATCACTTGAGTCTGGGAGGCAAAGGTTGCAGAGAGCTGAGATCATGCCACTGCACTCCAGCCTGGGTAACAGAGTGATAACCTGTTTAAAAAAAAAAAAAAAAAAAAAAAAAAAGAAAAAAGAAAAATAAAGAAAGAAAGTTAAGTCATTGTCACAATAGGATCACATGCAAATGGGCTGGCTGAGACCCGGACGACCATCACGGTGCCCCTGTCCTCTCTTTTCCTAGATGAACATTCCCAGTGTCTCCGGTCGTTTTTCTGAATCTATCATTCTGAACCTTCCACCATTCTTGTTACTCTCTTTTGAAACCATTCCAGCCTGTGAGAGCCAAGGCTGTTTGCTGTGAGGGTTTTCAGAAACCTTAGAATTAATCTGGCCTAGCATTCTTTTTTAGGCTACATGAAGGCAAGGCCCACAGACGCTTGAAGAGTCTCGTTCCAACTCTATGTCCAGTTAGGAGAAGAGCAAGGACTTCATTCAATGCACACAGCCCTGTTTTTTCCTTGATTTTCACCCAGATTTATTTCTCCTTTATTTTGCTGTTGTTAGGTTTGTTTCTGAGCCAGGGGCTTGCACCATCTGGGCAAATGCACCTATTATGTTCTCATGGCCAGTCATGGTAGAGTTTTGGACTATCCAGCAGTTGTCACAACATTTGGTTTTAACCCTCTAAGGGTGGGGGAAATAGACACAGCTGTCTACTGACCCTCAGGAACAGTGCATTCCCTTTGCAGAGGCCAGCAGGAGGAGCTCCTCAGTGGAAAGAGCATCTTTTCCCATGCAAGGAATAAGGTCACTGCAGGTGCTCTGTGTGGAAGCAGAAGGTGACAGAGGAGGTATGGTCTAGTGACCCCAAAACAAGTGGGAAAATTGTCCGCATGGAATAACTTAGTGCGCAGACAGAAAATGCCCTAAGAAAAACTGCCTAGGAAAATGTCCCGCTATCAACTGTGGCTCCAGATGGGGAGCTGGGATGGGTCCTTGTAGCCAGTGAATCGCTTTGAGGTCAGAAATGAGATAGAAGACTCCACAAATCTCTGTCTTTGGCTGGGGCTGCACCAAAACCCTGAGATAGCCTGCAAAGATTAGCATTTCCTAGACCACCCTATTCCCCGTTCAAGAGTTTGCTAGGTATGTTGAATTCAGGGCTAGCAAGTAGATGCTACTTCTGTGCCAAATCCAGTGGATTCATGGTTGCTGAGGAAGCATGGTGTTTGAAAGGAATCTGAGATTGGATGTAAGGAGGAAGTGAGTATTCTGATCAAGCAGCAATGTCTCTGTCAGCTCGAAGGGGAAAAGGATGGGGTAGAGGTTTGAGTACTGGGTAGGCAGAATAGCAGTTCTCCAAAGATGCCTGTGTCTTCATCTCTGGACCTGAGAATATGGAATGTTACATGGTGGTGGTGGGGATTAAGGATGCAGATGGAATTAAGGTGCCGATCCACTGCTCTTGACGGGGGAAGATGATCCTGCTTTTCTGTGTGAGTCCAATGACATCACAGGGATCCTTATGAGTAAAAAAGGGAGACTGAAGACCCAGAGTCAGTGATGTCATGTGAGGAAGACTTGATGGGCCATTGCGAGCTTTGAAGATGGCGGAAGGGGCCATGGGCCAAGGAATGTGGGAGGCCCCTAGAAGTTAGAAAAGGCAAGAAAACAGATTTCTCCTGAGCCCCCAGAACGAAACACAGCCTTGCCCACCCCCTGATTTTAGCCCTGAATTTAGGAACCATTTCAGACTTGTGACCTCCACAAGTATAATACATTCTTGTGGTTTTAAGCCACTATATTTGTGGTATTTTGTTACAGCAGCCATAGGAAACGAATTCAGATTTCTGTATTTTTCCACTCATGACTCATGAAGGAAACATTTCTTATCTTTAGCCTACAGTTCTTTTCAGTCGCTCAAGCTCCTTCCCTTAGGACACCAAGAACAGAATCGCTAAGATTGCTAAGACCCCAGGACAGTTCCCCGTAAGAATGGCTATAAAAGCACCACCAAGATTCAGTCTTTAAAAGGTAACGGTACAGGTTATGCATTTCCCTGTAAACTTGAAGTGTGTGGTTGGTGGGGAAGGGTACAGGGAGGCAGGTTCAGAGCTGAGTGTCAGCCCTTCGCAGTCACTGTCACACCACACAGCATGTTCTGGGGACAGAGGGTTAGGCTGGGACTCCCCACATTGGCCTTCAGTTTTCTTACCTATGAGATGAATATCCAGTGACCTCAGGAGGCCTCTTTGATGTTTTATCATTTGAAGTACTCAGAAATGATGCTGGAGAAATGAAAAATCATGCTACATTTTCTTTTCTTTTCTTTTTTTTTGAGACAGAGTATCACTCTGTCACCTAGGCTGGAGTGCAGTGGCACGATCTTGGCTAACTGTAGTCTCTGCCTCCCAAGTTCAAGTGATTCTCCTGCCTCAGCATACCGAATAGCTGGGACTACAAGTGTGCACCACCATGCCTGGCTAATTTTCATATTTTTAGCAGAGACAGGGTTTCAACATGTTGGCCAGACTGGTCTCAAACTCTTGACTTCAAGTGACCCACCCGCCGCAGCCTCCCAAAGTGATGTTACAGGCATGAGCCACCACGCCTGGCCAAAATAATGGAACGCTTTCTAAATACCAAGCATATTAGTTACATAATCTCATTAGTTCCTCACAACAGTTCTGCAAGGTCGTCATGTCAGGTGGGTTCCATTTTATGAGGACATAGAGGCTGAGAGAGGTTGAGCAGTTTTTCAAGTCGTCCAGCTAGTAAGCTGAGGAACCAGGAATTCTATCATGACATCAGAAGCCTGTGCTTTTCCCCGTGATGTCATGACACCTCCCAAGAAGGGCCCTGGGCCTGGATCATGCTGAGGACAGGATCCAGGTGGCCAAACTGCAGGCTGAGTCCAGGAATGATGCTCTTGGGGAAAATTCTTTGGCATGTTGGGATGGCAAAACTTGGGGTAACAAGAATAATTCTTTGGTAGCACAGTGTGATTTTGTTTCTTTTCCTGACTTGCCTGGGAGCCAGTTGTGTGGTCTTGCCTAAGTCACTTACCTTCCCTGGGCTTCAGTTTTCCGATCTGTGAAATGGGGAAGATGGACTAGAATCAGTGTTTTCTACTTATTCTTATTTAAAAAAAAAATCACGTCCCATCAGCTAAGGAGATTCTGTTGAGTGTTTCTTGCTGCAATTTATGTTCCAAAAGCAAATAATTTTCTTATTGTCAAAGTAAATCATAAATATCCCTTCCTTCCTTCCTTCCTTCCCTCCTTCCTTCCTTCCTTCCTTCCTTCCTTCCTTCCTTCCTTCCTTCCTTCCTTCCTTCCTTCCCTCCTCTCTCCTACCTCCCTCTTTTTTCTTTTCTCTTCTTTTCCTCTCCTTTTCTTTTCTTTTCTTCTTTTCTCTTTTTTTGAGATGGAGTCTCCCTCTGGCTCCCAGGCTGGAGTGCAGTGGCATGATCTTGGCTTATTGCAACTTCTACCTCCTGGGTTCAAGAGATTCTCCTGTGTCAGCCTCCCAAGTAGCTGAGATTACAGGCATGCACCACCATGACCCACTAATTTTTGTACTTTTAGTAGAGAAAGGATTTTGCCACATTGGCCACGCTGGTCTCAAACTCCTGACTTCAGGTGATCTGCCTATGATAGCCTCCCAACATACTGGGATTACAGGCATGAGCCCCCGTGCCCGGCCAAAATGTGCTTTTTCAAACTACACATTCCTCTTTCCGTCCACCTACCTTTCTGGGCGATGTGGTGATCTTTCCTCCGACATCTTGCCCCCTCTTGAGAGCCCTTTACTTGATAGTTGAGAATTTTCTCTGCATTTAAGATTATTGGAGCCTAAGAATAAATCTATATATTCTGGAAGAGAGGAGACAAGACAGCCTTTCTGAGTTGCCCATCTCTCTTCCTGGAACCTCCCCCTGCCCCCACTATTTTTCTTTGCCTGGAACATTTATCTCTCCGTGTTCCCCTCTAGGCCGCCCCTTGACTCTCATGTCTGCGAAGCAGCAGGCGGGCCGCCCTCCTGTTTGAGTGGGCCATCTCTCAGCAAGATTGCAAGAGCAGTTATCTTTTATTTCTGGCATGTGCTGCAACACAAGAGTGATCCCAGCTTCGGAGATTATCACCTCTCATCTTTTATTCTCCCTTTTCGCCTCTCCCTTTTCTTCCTGCAAGATAATAAAATTACCAGACCAGCCCTCCCTTCCTCAAGGCCTAGTCAAAGTTCAGAGATACTTACTTCTCCGGTAAACAGCTGTAATCTCCCTAACCAGGCTTTCTTGCAGTTAAGCGAGTTAAATTCTCCTGGTCTAATCCCCCATGTGCTGTGGTTTTTTGAGTATAAAGCTTCTGACATCTTTTGATATATAATGTCAACTCCGGGCCACTGGATCTGATTAGGCATCAGGCGAAGAGTGACTAGCCTGGAAAAGAGGGGCCTCTCTGCAAAACAGCTTTGGGTGGAAAAAAATACATGGAAAAGAAGCTTTGCTCCAGAGAGGAAAGGAGGAGGGATATGTGGGCATTTGGAAGGGCCAGGGGTGTCCTCAGTCATGCAAATCCTTTGTGCCCAGTCAGGAACTCTAGGTCCTGAATCGAGCCGGCCCACTGCCCATGCCCTTCCGTGTTTGCCCTGACCTGTGCTGGACATAGCGACCCACGCAGGAGGAGCAGGTGGCAAGGTGCCTGAGCTCAGGTGACACGCCAATTTCACTGGCAGACACAAGATGTACCTGAACCTCTAGGAAACAATACAGGGGAAGATTAGGATCAAAGGCTAAGTCACACTTGGCTCAAATTTTCAAAAATTCTAGGGTGTGGGGAAGATTCATAGAGGGTTAGAGGATGGGAATATTGTTTGACAGGCAGGTGTCTGAATGCAGATGGAGGCTAGACCTATCCTTGAAGATTGCAGAGGTCATGCGTGTGTGTGTGTGTGTGTGTGCGTGTGTGTGTGCATGTGTGTGTGTGCATGTGTGCATGTGTGTGTGCATGTGTGCGCATCTGTGTGTGTGCATGTATGTGTGTGTGCATGTGTGCATCTGTGCACATCTGTGTGTGTGCATGTGGGTGTGTGTGCGCATGTGTGTGTGAGTGTGTAATGGTGGTGTCAGTGGGGGTGGCAGAGCAGCATTCCAACTACCAGAATTAGCAGAAATATGCTCAGGAGTAGGAATGAGCCTGGTGTGGGTGGCATCCAGGGGGGACACGTGGGCTTTTTTTTCAAGCTCAGGGGCAGTGGGTGCCCCGAAAGGGCCCTGGCTCGGAAGCAGTCCTTGTTTCTATGTATATACGCTGCACCTTGGCTTTTCTTTCTTGTCGATCTTCCAGTCACTCCTAAATTCGGTTCCCGCTCTCTGCCTCTCCCAGCCTGCCAGGCTGCCCGTGCCTCCGCCAAGCAGTGACATTTTCCCAAGCACAGCCTGTGCCGTTTAAAGCCTGAATGCGCTTTGGGGGTTGACTCCCCCTGTCACCCTCCTTTTGAGCGTGTGTGTGTATGTGTGTGTGTGTGAGAGAGAGAGAGAGAGAGAGGACCAATTTTTGGCCTTGAATCCCCATTAAAAAGCAAAAGAAAGTCAATTGCCAGGGCCAAGGATTAATGAGCAATTCATGGAGCCTGATAAACTGCCCGCCTGTCCCCACCGCTAGCTGCCCTTGGATGCAAGCAGAGCCATCCGCAAGTTATTCTCTCCTCTGAGAGCAGCCCCAACAGCCTGGAGGGGGTGCTGCAGCGGAAAGAAGGTTTCATTCACTCGAGGTCCTGCTTGGGGAAGGACAAGGCCCCAAGTCACCTGTCCAGGGGTTTCTCTCTTCTGCTGGTCTCATCTCCCTGTAAAGCTGCAGGAAGCATGTTCTGAATCCCTTCTCCATTCTCAGGTTCTCATCTCCTCTCTTCTGGCAGCCAGTCCTGCCAGGGTTCTGGCCATGTGGGGACAGTGAATGGCCACCCCATCTCAGTTGAGCTGCAGGAAGCATTTTCATGTCATGTGGAGCTGGGTACCTTCTCCCCACCCTCAGCTCTTGTTTCTGAACACGGTCCTTGCAGCTCTTCATGGCCTGCTTGGGCTCCTCACTCCCAGAGGCCTCCCCTTGCCTTTCCCCCAGTTTTTTGTTTTCATCTCCATGTTTGTCTCCTGCAGAACCCCTTTGTTACATCTTGTTGAAATGTGTGCCTCGTTTTTTTTTTTTTTTTGAGACGGAGTGTTGCTCTGTCACCCAGGCTGGAGTGCAGTGGTGTGATCTCCCTTCACCACAACCTCTGCTTTCTGGGTTCAAGTGATTTTCCTGCCTCAGCCTCCATAGTAGCTGGGGTTACAGGCATGCACCACCATACATGGCTAATTTTTTTTTTTTGTATTTTGAGTAGAGACAGAGTTTCACCGTGTTGGCCAGGCTGGTCTGGAACTCCTGACCTTATGATCTGCCCCTCCTGGCCTCCCAAGTGCTGGGATTACAGGCGTGAGCCACTGTGCCTGGCTTGCATCTTAAAACAATAAAAAAGGATCAAAAGTAGGGTGTTTTCTTCAGATACCTGTCGCTGAAACACTAGCCCCCTCTCCCCTGCAAAATTTATCTTCACTTCTTTTCTGTATTGGTAATAGGTTTTTGGGTGGGGGAGGGGATTAAGAATGTGTCTTTCTTGCCGTAAGTGCCTAACAGATATGAGGCATTCACTGTGGGTTGTCATCTTCTATGCACAGTTGGCAGGAGCTGGATTTGAAGGGGTTCAGAGGCAGTAGAGAGATGGCCTGGGCCGCCTTGCTGGGGAGGTGCTCTGAGCTGTCCAGGGGTGCCCAAGACACTGGCTTCACTGGTGACTAAAAGGGAGGCAGGGAGGGAGAGCTTAGTGGGGCCCAGAGAGGAGACAGGGCACAGATGGTAAGGGTGACCCGATTTCCAATCATGAACCCCACTGGTTTCTTTTTCTCTCTACATATCTTCCTCGCAGGGGCTAGTGAGGTGAGGGGGGCAGTGATTGGGAGGGCGTGGATGCTGCCAGAACTAGCCTAGCTCTCTGCGTGGGCTGCATCCTATAAACCCAGTTTAGGATGAGCGGGGGCACCTCTCCAGAGGGAGGCTAAGTATGCCTGGCTCTCTGCTGTGCGGGTCTGCGCAGCTTCTACAGCTCCCTGCCCTGCTCTGGACATCACTGTCTAAAGCGCACCATGACAAGACTCCCTCACCCCAAACATTTGTTCTCGATGCAGTGACATAAACGTAATAATTTAAAGATTATAAGTCCTGAATACTGAAATGCTGTAGACAGCTGTTGAAATGATCAAAAAATCAATCAAAAGAATATTTCTACCACACCTACCACAGCCAAAGCTTTGAACATAACATTGTCCATCACAAGACTATTAATAAAACAGCGGTAATCGCATTGATTGATACCATTCACAGAGTGTCTTTGATGTGCCAGGCATTTTCTCATCTACTTTTGACAATAACCCTTTTATCTCCAGCTGACAGTTGAGGAAACAGACTTGAAGAGGTTGAGTAACTTGCCAAAGGCTATGTAACTACAGCAGGGGTAAGACTGGGATTCAGACTCAGCTCCAGTGCCAAGCCCCAAAGCCAGGAGGTTCGTGAACACAGGAACCAACCAAACCAGAAAAGCATGGTGCGCGGACAGCGAATCTCGGAGGAGGCGTTCAAGGGAGCAGGTCCATGGACACCAGCGTGGCAACAGAAGTTTCTGGAAAGAGTTGAGGCGTGATCTGGATTTAGGCAGGTATGGGGTGGGTAGAGCCATTACAGGATGGATTAAGGCATCTGAGGTGAGGAGGTGAGGGAGAGAGGAATGGAGGCTTGACTCCGGAAGGTGGTGGGAGTCAGGGCAGAGAAAGTTAAATGCTGGAGTCCCACCCGTTCTCTCGGTGAATTTGGGGGTAAGTTAATGAATTCATCAAAGCCCCAGTTCCTCAATAATAAGGCGAGGGTAATAATAGTACCTGCTTTGCCTTTCTGTGGTGAGGACTGCAAGGTAACTCATGCCAGGCACTCAGTTCTGCCTGGCACATATGCCACTGCTACATCAATGTCCTTTGGAGCTTGAAAACATTCTGCCCTGTCTTCATAGGCTCCTGGGTTTTTGTGTCATCTTAACTCTTCTGCCTTCTTCAGGGTCTTCAGCCACTGAGTCACCCAGTTCAGCTGATTCATTCTCTTTTCCTTCCTTGCTGTCACCACCTTGTTTGAGATCCCTGACGTGATGTGCCTAAGTGATCGCCACAGACTCCCAGCTGGTTCCCCGTCTTTGGTCTGTCTTCACCTCAGTCCATGCTGTGCATTCGCACTCTGTTATTTCTTCTACAATGAAGCTTTCTCCATTGTGCTTCCCTGCTTAAAACCCTCCAGTGACTCACGCTGGCTCTTTGCGATTAAATGCAGACTTCTTCCTGGAATCACCTACAATCCCCTTTCCCATGGATTTGCCTTCCTTCCTCTGCGTGGTTGCTCTTATCACCCCACAAACATGCAACGCTCTTTCTGCTGCAGAGGCTTCGCCCTGTCTCCTCTTCCAGGGATATGCCTTCCTCTTCCTCTCTTCGTAGCCAAGGGCTCATCTTCCAGCCTGACTTCTCTGAAACCAACCTCCTCTGTGAAGTTGTTCCTGATCAGTTGAGCTCATGAGACCTCTCTCCCCACTGGACATCTCTGATGCTTTCTCTGTGCTTCGCCCATTTGGCCAAGGGCTGCCCTATTAAAAACATACAGTCATGGAAAATGACACATTTCCCCAGATGGGGTGCAAAGTCTTCAAGGAAAGACCGCTTCATCTGCCTTTTCTGTCTCCTGTGGTTTCCAGCATAGGACAAGGCTGAACATATAGTCGTTACTCAATACATTTATTAAAAAAATTTTATTTCTACAGGTTTTGGGGAACAGGTGGTATTTGGCTATATGAGTAAGTTCTTTAGTGGTGATTTGTGAGATTATGGTGCAGTATACCCGAGCAGTATATGCTGTACCCTATTCGTAGTCTTTTATCCTTCATCCCCTTCTCACCCTTTCCCCCGAGTTCCCAAGGTCTATTGTGTCATTCTTATGCCTTTGCATCCTCGTAGCTTAGCTCCCACTTATGAGTGAGAACATACCATGTTTGGTTTTCCATTCCTGAGTTACTTCACTTAGAATAATAGTCTCTAATCGCATCCAGGTTGTTGCAAATGCCATTAATTCATTCCTTTTTATGGTTGGTTACTCAACACATTTGCATTCTTTTTTAATGAAGGTAGTTTTGAGAATGATGCTAATGAAGAAATGGAAGATGGAGAAAAGAACCCATTTTTCAGTAAAGAAGGGGTGACAAAAAATAACCAGTCTCCTTGATTCCCACAGATGCAATGCAAGCCTACAGCTTAGGTTGGCCAGTCGCTCATGGCCCCTGAAATCAGCAGGCTTTCTCTCTTTGTGCTTCTGTCTGGGCCATCCTCACTGCCTTGAGCTTTGCTTTCTACCCTGAGAAACTTCTTTCTCCACATGCCTCCCTTGGACTTTCCTGGTAGCATTCACAGTCTTTGCAGAAAGTAAAACAAGATGAGATGGGCGTTTAGATGTAAGTCCCATATTTGATACTCCACCCTAGGTCCTGCTGGTAGTTCACAGTTGTCTGTGAGTGTTTGTCTAATGCCTCAGTAGATGACTCTGGAGCGGATGAATGAAGAATGGCAGACAGTGAACTACAATGCAGAACCACTCACAATAATCTATGACCGTTTACTCTATCCTTAATGGCAGTAATAGCAGTAATAGTGAGAATGATCTGATGGGTAGGGCAGTGAAGGATGGATGATGGGTGGGGACGCAGAGAAGCCAGATCTCATCCCTGGGACTCAGCGTTTCATGCCAGGCTTCCATTTTTTGGGGGTTTGTGCTTCATGCCCAGCTGGCAAGGCTCCCCTGTCTGATTCAAAAGGGGAAGAAGAATCCCTCACCCGGGGATCTTGGGGACGTCAAACTGCTCCTTACGCAACAGCCTCCTAATGAGTTAAGTGTAAATGAATCAGAAGCAGATGGATTGGATTGTTCTGGAAATACACCCGAGGTTTAAAAATCGAGGGAAAAAAGCATTTGGCAAAAGGCATTTTGGGGTTTGCCAAGACCCAGAACATTTGAAAAACAGTTCAAGATTTTTTTCTTTTCTCTTTGGTTGCAAAACCCAAAATGCTGCCTGGAGGCAGTAGAAAGAGATGGGCCCCCATTCTCCTTTCAAACTGAAGCTCCTCCTGCTGGGCGGGTAATGGACCCCAGAGAGGAGGCAATGGGCTATAGCATTGCACAAGGGAGTGACTGCGTCCAGGAGCAAAGCGTCCTGCCTCTGTTTGCCACGGAAGGCAGTGTTATGAGCCTGCAGCTCCCAGGCTGGGCCTCAGTCCTCTGGGCCTGCTCTGGGCCCCTACCTAGGCCTTGCAGCGAGCTCCTGCCTTCCCTAAGACTTGAGTCACCTCATCCAATCAGGAGAAGCTCATTATGTAAGGGAAATGGTCTCCAATTTGCTGGCCAAGAAATGTTGGAGGTTAGCAAACACTAATCCAATAAAATATGAAGTGAAATGTTGATTTTACAGAAAAACCTTTAAACAATTTTTTTTTTATTAGTCACATTTGGCATAACTGAGCCTTTCCCTGGAGGGACCATCTTGTTGAGGGGAAGAAAAAAAAAGCAACTGTCTCAGAGGAAAACTCGACCCAGCAGTTTCTAAATCTGCTGGCTGGCTGTGGGATTGTGCAGAAGGCACCGAACCTCACTCTGCTTTGCTTTCTTTTTCTTTAAGTTCATTTTTTCTTTCTTTCTTTCTTTTTTTTTTCAGAGACAGTGCCTCACTGTCACCCAGGATAGAGTGCAGTGGTGCAATCCTAGCTCACCACAGCCTTCAACTCCTGGGGTTAAGCCATCCTCCTGCCTCAGCCTCCTGAGTGGCTGTGATTTCAGGCACATGCCACCACGCCTGGCTAATTTTTAAATTTTTGTGTAAAGACGGGATTTTACCATGTTGCCCAGGCTGGTATCAAACTCCTGGCCTCAAGAAATCTCCTATCTCAGCCTCCCAAAGTGCTGGAAATATAGGCATGGGCCTGCTTTGGTTTCTTAATAACCATCTCTAAGGGTTTTCTGACTTGATCCAAATACAGGAATCAAATAAGTTAGGGGCTCTCCTGATAATTCGTGTTAGATAATGAATGCATTCCTGTGTTGCAGGAGCATGGGGTGTCCTTGCTGTGTCTAATATGTGGTCCACCTTATAAATGTCAGTAGAGCTACTCCCTCCCCTGGGACCGATCTGTACAGGCCAACAGACCTGTGTGCCTCTCCAAATCCTGTGGGTTCTAAGCTTGGTGAGCCTGGCCATTCCCTGGTTCCGTGGCTCGGTGACCTTGGGTCCCACCACAGGATTTCTTTGTTTCTGTCTTTTTTTTTTTAAATGGAGTTTCACTCTTTTGCCCAGGCTGGAGTACAATGGCACAATCTTGGCTCAGCGCAACATCTGCCTCGTGGCTTAAAGAGATTCTCCTGCCTCAGCCTCCTAAGTCGCTGAGATTACAGGCATGTGCCACCATGCCCAGCTAATTTTGTATTTTTAGTAGAGACGGGGTTTCTCCATGTTGGTTAGGCTAGTCTTGAACTCCCAACCTCAGGTGATCCACCTGCCTTGGCCACCCAAAGTGCTGAGATTACAGGCGTGAGCCACCGCACCTGGCCCCACCACAGGGTTTCTATCCAGCTGTTCTAGGGTCTCCCACTCCCAAGATGTGCTGTCCTTATTTGTGGGTTTGTTTCAGCCTGGCCTGGAAAAAGCAATATTGGTGTTTTCTTTTGAGTTGCCTCCTGGCACTCTCACTTTCCCAGCCTGCTGTCTGCCAGCATGGGGCAGGCCCTGGAGCTCACCATGGGGTGGTGAGAGGCTGGGAGCTACAGCTGAAGCGATGGGTGCCAAAGGCAGAAAGTGAGCAAAGTGCAACTGAATTCCGTTCCTTTTTGGAGGCCCAGCTTGCTTCTTTATCCATGTGTTCATTTGCGCCTTCATCTACTCTATTGGGTGCTGAATCATAACCTGATCCCCCAGTGAAGACAGGCCTGTTCGGCCCAGCCCACAGCAATAATACCAGCACTAGCAATCGCGGAACTGTTTACAGTTTATAAAGAGCTTTTGCATCCGTGATCTCCCAGCTCCTCTTCTTCTCAAAAATTCACAGGAAATTCAGGGGGCTTCTGATCATCTGGCCAACCATCTCGGTTTCTAGGGAGAACATTCTTGCTGAGATCCCTCAGTTGGCGGTAGCAGGGCTGGGTCTTGCGCCTTCTTCACTCACCATGCTCTCTTCTTGTACTTGCACTCACTTTGTTCCTGGTCAGAATCTATTTCGTTCTGTGTTATCTTGTTTGCATCACCATTTCAACACCCCATATGGACTGCATGCTCTTTTACGACGAGGATCATGTTTTGTACTTCTCTATAATTCACACAGTGCTGAGCAGGGTGTCTTAGACATGAAAGCTGCTTAATAAATTGCTAACTGACAGGGAGAAATACTGAACTGAGCAGAACCCAGTTCACTGCAGAAAGATTGCCCTGTGCATCCCGATCTAAAAGACAGCTGCTCTGGATCTCTGGACTCCTCCCCAGAGTCGTGAAAGATGCCCTTTCCTTCTGATCCAGCCTCATTGTCATCAGGAAACAGAAAAAAACTCACACCTAAGGGCATTATCCTGATTATTACCATGTTCACGTCTCGAGCAGGACAAGAAATAGAAAAGACGGTGTTAGCATCTGATATTGTCCTTGCCAAATAAAAATTAAGTAGAAGCTCCAGGATTCGAGAGAGGAAGCTGCCCCCACGGGGACCATGGCGGAAAGAGCCGGTGGTCTGTGAGCAGGGGCCTCCTCCACATCCCGAAGTGCTAGGGTCCATTGTCAGCTTGTAGGGTGATCCCGCGGCCACTGCCTCTAGGTGAACTTGAGAAAAAAGCTCTTTTCTGTCCCTGCCTGCTTGCTTCTTAACTGTGAGTGAGAGGGCAAATGAGATCCCATTTTGAACTCCCAGGAGGAAGGCAGCAGTAATAACTGATTATTTGAAGGTTATGGCTTGTTGAGGCTGCCGTTAAACAGAATACAGCTCACCCCAAAGGGTAACTGAGGCCACTTCCAGGAGCAGAGAGCAGCAGACCCTTCTGTCTGACTGCAGGGTGAGGCAGGGTGCGGGAAGGATGCAAAACACGAGGGGTTTTGTCTCGGAGTCTCCTGTCCTTTGATTTCCTAGGTATAGGGGAACCTCGAGAAGCCCGGCCCCCAGTTGCTTCCTCTGATCTGTGAAGTTTGGCTTCTCCAACATTTCTGACATGATGATTCAGGAAAAAAGTGGACTTGTCAGAGAGAGGAAGGGAAGATAAAAATAAAATCAAGTTAGCCAGGCCTATGAGTTCCTCTCGTCTTAGTCGTCCCCCCGCTGCCCTTCCCCATAAACATCCACAATCTTAAAAATCCCACAGCCCTGCGCAGAGTGGGAGCCAGACTTCAGGGTCCAGGTCAAGGCCAGAGGGTGGAGGGGACATGATTCAGTGCTGTGGGCCTGCCGATGGATGGGGAGCAGGGCCCTGCAGGGCACCCCAGGATGCAGGGCTGTGGGCTGTGAGTCCTGCCTCACCCTGCAGCCGGCACCGCCTCTGCTCCTCTGAGCAGGAGCTGCCTAGTGATTGATGGGCCCCAGCTTGAATGGAAAGTCCAGATTCCAGCAACATAGCTTAAGAGGTAGGAGGAGAAACACGTTTAACATCTGCAACAAAATGAAAAATTAAATAAATAAAATTTGTTAGTTTACAAAATAGAACTGTTACTTGTTACTCGGGGTATTAACAATCTCCTTTTATAATTAAAAATTTTTTTTAAAATTTTTTTTTCCGGCAACACCCATGAAAGACGTTTGTTTCAGTTGCCAACATTTCTGCAGAACTAATGTGGGTGGATTGTGACAGATATAATTTCTCCATCCTACAGTTTCATCAACTTGAGTTCTGTTAAACTATACCCGCTGGGCTTAGCTCCTTTTAAAGTTTCCGCTTTGACAGGTAGATTTATTAGTCTTGAAATTTGTACAAATCAGATGTCACTCGTGGCAACTTGTCAAAATGTCAGTCTGGCAAGGCGGCATGAAAGGCTTTCTGGAGAGAAAGACAGACGTAAGGCAGGCTTTAAAGAACTCCAGCACGAGCGGCGGGGAGGAGTGGGAAGGATTGCTGCCCCTTGATCCTCGGGGCTTTACTTTATTAAATATCTCAAGCTGTACAGGGGGACAGGCCTTTGGATCCCGGGTCTCTGAGACATCAAGTCTGACAGCTCCCAAACGATGGCTCCTGTCGATTGCAGCCTCTAGTTTCTTTCCTTGTTATGCTCATTTAGTGGCAGAAGGCAAGGGGGGCTCGTGTGGTGGTGCAGGCAGGGTGAGCAAGTCCAGATCTTTCAGTTTCAAAAGATACTGGGTGGGTCTGTGGGGGTGGATGGGAACTCCTAGGCTCCCTTGGACAGAAGGAGGGGGCACCTTTAGCCCACAGATGCAAACTCCTTGTTCCCTGGGAGAGGAAAGCAGCCGGGAGGCAGGAGGTGGGAGGTGGGGAGGGAGGGAGAAATAGGCTCAGGTGCAGGCCATAGGAGGCCACAGTCCTAAGACAGTCCCAGCAGACCCAGTACTTGCTTTCTGGGCTTAGACTCCCTAAACTTTCCAGGCTTCCCCATTCTCTAGCCATCAGTGCGTGAAGGAGCCTGCGATTTGATAAGCTCTGTAATTATCTTAGTTTGACATGGCAGGAAATGTTAATACTCAGAAAATGATCTGAATTTCTCCCCTGGGGTGGGGAGTGCAGGAGAAAGACCCCAGCCAGGGCCCTAGATACAGCTTTCTGCAGGTGGCAGACTGCAAGGGTCCTGGTGGCACGGGCATGTAGTATTGACAAGATGCCCTCTTGGGAGGCGGGGTGCGTACCTCAGAACTGGAGACACAGTGCTGGCTGGGGAAGCTGGCACTAGCTTATTGCAGTGGTGTCTGCTCATCCCACTGTGTGGCTTACCCAGGGATACTGGAAGACGCCCAGTAAAGCTGTGGGGCTCAATATTCCTACAACCTCACTCTCCCACTCCCCAAGAAGTTCTGGGGGCATAACATTGTTCTTGTCCAGTGTGGAGGACGCGGGCACTGGATGAGGGTGTGTGCCCCTCCCCTGTAGTTCAGCCCTCCCCTGTAGTTCAGGATGAGTGTTCAGGCCCCTTCCCTGTAGTTCAGCCCTCCCTGCCTCTTTCTCAAGAGGGTGTTGGGAGCCACTGCCAACCTCGACCTCAGTACCCACGGCCACTCATGCTGGTCCATCCATCTGCCGGTGTGATGTGCAGTCTCAGCATCAGGATGAGGCAGGATGTGATTTGAGAAATGAGGAGCTTGCTGTCTCCATCCCCATCCCCTTCCTCCTTTATTCAAGTCCTTTTTCTTCCTAGGTTTCCAGAAACTTCTGCTCAAATGCAAATACCTCTTGGAAGAGTGACGCTCCTTCCTTCCCAGGAATTAGGTGACACCCTGCTGAAAGCAAGAGAAGTATTTTGTGGGAAGGAAGCAGAGCTGCCACTAGGCAGGTGGGGCAGGAGGCCCCAGAGAACTTGGCCCACCTCCTGCTGTTCCAAGAACCCTGCCTGCTGGCACCTCCTCACTCTGTCCCCAGAGCTGGGAGCCAGGCTCTTCATAGAGGCAGGAGGACTGCAGAGGGCAGTGGGGCGGAAAGACCCTGAGGGCTGTGCAGTGAAGGGAAGGGAACTTCCACATAGACCTCTTCTCCTGTCCACCAAGAATACAACTGCTTGGGGTTTGTGGGTGGCTGAGTCATTTTCTGCCAGCAGCCTGGAGTCTTAGGCGTGAAGCGGGGGATTTTCTTCTCCCTGGGCCGAGGAGGGTGCTCTGTTGGCATTCTTCCCAAGAGTAGAGGAGTTGAGTCTGCTGTTTATGCTCCTGTTTGAGGCCTGGAGTGGGGAGCAAGTCTCCTGCCTTGACAGTGCGTGAGATGATCCCAGGTGAGGTATCCCAGCCATTAAGAGGCATGCTGACGAGAATGGTCACGATGGTCTAATCATGGCAGCAATTATCCTAATAACCCTCAGGATGGAGATCATGCCTTTCAAACGGCTCCAACAACTTCCAGACTGGTGATCTCACATGATCCCAGCCTACTTCTGGCAGAGAGATCCGGTGGGACAGGCTGTAGTAGCCTGTGGGGAAACTGAGGCACTGAGCTCCGGCATTTCACTCAGTCCCTTCTGCTTTGCTCTATGAGTCCTGGAAAAATGAATCCTCTTTTTCACCATCACTGGATTATTTTCAGTTGCCATCCTGTCCCTGAGAACGAAGCACTCATGAGTGCACGCATGCACACACATACACACACACACGTAGCCACATACAAAGACAAACATACACACGTATGCACACAGACCCATCGACACACAACAGAAACTAACACATATGCACAGACAAACATAAACACACAGACACACATGGACACACAGAAACACAGACAAACACACACATGCAGGCACAGACACAGAGACATAAACACACAGACACACATGCACACACATACATACAGACATAAACACACACAGACACACACATGCACACAGACAGACATGAACACACACAGATACACACGTATGCAGACATGAACACACACAGACACACACATGCACAGACACACAGACATAAACACACAGACACACACATGCACACAGACATGAGCACACAGACACAGATATAAATATACATGCAGACACACATGCACTTACAGACACAGACATAAGCACACACAGACGCACATGTATGCACCTACAGACACACAGACATTAATATACCCTACAGGCACACATGTCACACACAGACACATATAGATGCAAAGATACATACACAGACACAGACACAGACACACAGACACAGACACAGGCACACATATACACAGATACACAGATGCATACATACAAGCACAAAGACACACAAACACATGCAGATACAGACACACATGCACATACAGACATGTATATACACAGACACATAAGCATCAGACACCTACGGACACAGACACAGGCACACACGTACGCGCATGTGTGCAGACACAGACGTAGGCACACATCTGCAGCTTTTAGGCCCCAAATGGGCCTCTGCTTAAAAGCCCTCTGCCTAGGAGCTGCACGGCCCAGCCATGGGCTTGGTTCTGCCTCTCCTGTCCCCATGAGCTGTGCACTGTGTGTGCAGCTCATCGAAAGGCTGCAAGGAGCCTGCGGATCTGGGGAGCACGTCCCAGGGGAGCACTTTCTTGAAGAGAAGTTGCTCTGTGCTGTGGTGTGGGGTGACTGACTTTCATATGGGGGGAAGGGCAAGGGACCTTTTCCTAGTCCTTTCTCTTAAGGCAGTACTGCCTCCCCATATGCACCACACTCTGGGATTACTTTCCAAGGGAGAGAATGGGGCCCCGAAAGGCTAAAATCAGAGCAGAAACAGTGGGTGCGCATGGCTAGCTGGAGTCCTGCAATTCCATTTCCTGAATGTGTCTCTGCTTAGTAATTTCAGGGCAGCCAGGAGGGAGAGGGAATGTGGGGTGGGGGGAGTGGGGGGTGAAAGGCAGGGAAGAAGAAGGAGAAGAAAAAACCCATCAGCCCGTCTGGCATGAGTTCAGAAAACTCTCCAACTCACACATCTGGTTCTTATATTTCAAAGTTAATTAGTCATATTGAGGCTGTCTGAAGATAAATTTATCATCCAGAAAAAACACAAACAGTTTGAAAAATGAAAGGAAGTGAGGTGACATGGCTTGACGTTTAAATAAATCATTTTAACATGATTAAAAAACTTGTCCTGTCTGACACCCAGCACTTGGGTACTTTGTAAAGACTTTCTGACAAAGACAAGTCCCTGTTTGGTATATAAAAGCCCTTGCCATTCAATTACTCAGAATAATCGTTGGCCAATTACATTTCTGAATGACTACTGGGGTGTACAGCCCTCAGCTGGCCCCATTCTCTGGGGGTGGTGGTAGGGGGCTTAGGGTAGTCAGTGATTATCCCAGGGGGAAGAAAAGCTGCTGTAAAACATTGAGAAGTTTGGGCAACTGGAGGGTTTTTGTGAAAGAGAAGAGAATAAATTCCTCATCTTGCCCTCTCTGGATGAAGATTGCTTGAGGAGGAAATCTGCCCATGGCCCAAAGAGGAAAGATCCTCTTTAAATGCCTAGGCACATACTTCCAAGAACCAGATGTGGCCTGTTCCTTACACCTTCCCAGGCTTACATGACAGCTTGAACTCTGCGGCTGATGGAATTGTGAGTCGGGGCTTTCTCTGGCCTGGCTATAGTGGGAAGTGGCCAGATGGGGGTGGTAAAAATGTAAATAGTGGTGAGTTCTGACGTATTCGTTTGTTCTAGGAGCAGATGGGAGTGCCTGGAATGTAACGCTCTGCAATTCAGACACACTGCCATCCACTCGTCCCTCCCTCCCTGCCACTGGCCCTGCCAGTGTACCTTGTGTACTTTGCAAAGGTCACTGGCTCCTGTTTTATGTAATGACTGACAGGCGATCCTGTGCAGCTCAGCAACGTGAACAGACACCTTGCATGGTGCCGGTGGTGGGCATAGTTGTTTCTGGATGTCACGGAGGAGGCTGCGGCATTCCAGGGCTTTCCTCAATTGTGCCTAAAATAAATTGGCTCTTGGGAGGTTTCTGTGTGCCTTTGGTCTGTGCTTTGGTTGTGTTCTTGATGCAAGACAGGAGTGATATAATCCAATACGAACGTTTTCTCCTATTAGCAATTTGGTCTCATCAGTTTTGTTAATGGGATAACAAGAGGTGCCAGTTATGGTGCAAAAGTCCCATCATGTTGGTAATTTTCACTGTAACGTGTTAGCAATCTGTCACTATTTGTTTCCAGCAATTCTGGCAAGAGTCTGCTTACATCAATGGCTCCAATTTTCTCTCCACGCCACCAGGCTATTCTCCCTTTCCCTGGCGAGGTAGCCTCCCTTCCTTTGATCTGTCTCTGTCCATCCGGCTGTGCCCCTGTTTCTCTGTCTCCTGTGTTCTTCTCTCTCTGTCACTTCCCAGCCCGCTGATAACCTGCTGCAGTGTTTGTATTAGAGGGAGACACCATTCTGGAGCAGCTTGCAGTGATAGAATTCCAGAGCCAGAAGCTTGCAGCTCTCTTCGCCCACTTCCCCTACTTGCTACTTGGAAAAATGAGAGCCAGAGAGAAGTGACTTGCCTAAGATGTCATTTGGGTGCAAGATTGGGACTGGGACCTTGGTTTTATAATTAAAAATCCACTGTACCTTATTCTATATGTACCGTGGCATATGGGAAAATCAGGTGGCTCGTGAAAGCAACTTTCTTACCTATGGGAAAACAGGTCCTGGTGAAGCGAAGGTCACGGAGGCCACCAAAGTCTCCTTCCTGGAGTGAATAGGGCCTTTCTCAGCAAAATCAGGAGGGGCCCTCAAACCAGGTGGTTTTCTGGGGTGAGTCATCTGACCAGCTGGGATGCCTTGGGCTCAGGGTCCCTGCTCTGGAATCAAGAAGGGAGTGCTTCCTTAGTGAATCCTGGCTGACCGCGGCTTGCATACAGCTTCCAGCCTCAGCCACGGTCACCAGCTGTCCAGCACAGAAGCCCTGGACATAAATAGCCTTCCTGTGCAAGATGAGACACTCCTGCCTGCCTCCAGGTCCCAGACTCCTGCAGTTCTAGGAGACCTTCACCTTGCCCTTGTGCTTGTGCTCAAGAGGGCAAGATTCAATGCTTCTGAAAGAATTCCTTTCTGCAGCTGCCATCCTGAGGCCTGGACGCTGAGAAGAGCAGAAGCACCAGCCTGTCGCACGGAGATGCTAGATATGGAGTTGGATGGATGAGGGTTTGGAATCTTAGCTCTGCAACTTTGTGGTTGCAAGAACTTCCTAGATGCAGACACTGTCAGTCTCTGTGTCTGTAAAAATGGGGATTTATAAGATCATATTTTGCTCATAGGTCTGTCGTAGGGAATATAGAAGGTATTTAAGTCCCCATAATGCTCTGAGGCATGTAGTAGGTCTGCCATAAATCAAAAATTCAGCCCCTTATTTGCTCTATGGGCTAAGAGATGCAGAGGCTTCCCAGGACCACCTTTTCAATTTCTTTCACAGCCGCTGTCAAGTTCACCGTGTGGGGTGGTGGCTGGCTATGCAGTGACGGCTCGTGCAGCGTGGGGGCAGCGGACACGCTGTTGGGAGAACCGTTCTAGTAGAGGACCAAGGAGAATGTCTAAGGCGGAGAGACTTAGAGCACCCATTAATCATCTGCTGAGTGGGAAGGAGAGAATGGCTGACCACTGAGTCACCAGTGATACAGATGTTTAGAAGAATGAATATGCAGATTTCCGTGGCAGGAAAAAAAAAAAGAAAGAAAAATATTTTGACTTGGGTGCTGGTGAGATACCAGGCTTGTGCACGTTCTCTCTGTCAAAACCTCCCCACTTATTGTCCAAAGCTTCCCTGATTGCTTCTAATGAAACCACCAGCCGACTCTGAAATCTCAGAATCGTCTCATCATGCCCTGTTGAATAATAAACATTGCTCACAGGGGCAGACAAGTTGGCCAAGTCAGCCTGGGAAGAGGCCCGGTGCTCTTCAGAGTCAGCTTCCTGGCTGTGTCCCAACCACCTGGCAGGGCTGCAGGAGAACAGGTACCGGGGCTGGCACAGCCTTCTCCAGTTGTCCTTAAGGCGCTTTGGCTATGATGAGTTCTGCCTGTCTGTCTGTCTGTCTGGTCCTTCCTTTAGAATTGACAGACATGGGGTGTGTGTGTGTTTCTCTCTGTGTGTGTCCGTGTGTGTGTCTCTGTGCATGTGTGTCCGTGTGTGTGTCTCTGTGCGTGTGTGTCTGTGTGTGTCTCTGTGTATATGTCTCTGTGCGTGTGTCTGTGTCTCTGTGTGTGTGTGTGCCTGTGTGTCTCTGCATGCATGTGTCTGTGTGTATGTGTGTCTCTGTGTGCATGTGTGTCTGTGTGTCTGTGTGTGTGTGTCTCTGTGTGCATGTGTGTCTGTGTGTGTGCATGTGTGTCTGTGTGTGCGCACGTGCGTGTGTGTGTGTGTGTGCAGGTGTGTGTGTACATTTCCCATACCCTCCCTTGTAATCCAGGTCTCTACTTAGAAAATGGGAGGCTTGAAGTGGGATACCAGGTGAGTCATTTAGCCCCCTCAGGTCTTGCTTTCTCTTTTATTTTAGAAACAGGGTTTTACTGTGTCGCCCAGGCTGCAATGTGGTGGACTGATCATAACTCAATCACTGCGGCCTTGAACTTCTGGGCTCAAGTGATCCTCCTGCCTCAGCCTCTTGAGAAGCTAGGACTACAGGCGTGCAGCAACATGCCTGGCTGATTAAAAATAAATTTTTGTAGAGATGGGATCTCATTTTGTTACCCAGGCTGGTCTTGAACTCCTGACCTCAAGAGATCTTCCTGCCTCAGCCTCCCAAACTGCTGGGATTGGAGGTGTGAACCTGGCCTTGGGTACCCTGGTTGCTATCTGTAGCTCTTCACACAACCCACGTATGCTCATTCTGCACATCCACATCACGCCTTTGGAGAGGTTTCTGGACCACACAGTCTGTAATGTGCTCTCCCACTACTCTGCATTTTTTTTTTTTTTTTGAGAGAGTCTAGCTCTGTCGCCAGGCTGGAGTGCAGTGCCGTGGAGTGATCTTGGCTCACTGCAACCTCTACCTCCCGGGTTCAAGCAATTCTTCTGCTTCACCCTCCCTAGTAGCTGGGATTACAGGCATGAGCCACTGAGCTGGTCTACTCTGCATTTTTTTCTTCTTTTTGAGACGAGGTCTCAGTCTGTCACCCAGGTTGGAGTTTAGTGGTGCAATCATAGCTCATTGTAGCCTCGAACTCCCAGGCTGAAGGAATGCTGTGGTAGGAAAGAGCACTCAGCCTCCCAAAGTGCTAGGATTATAGGCATGAGCCATGACTACCCTGCCTTCTACCCCCTTAACATTTATTAGGATCATAACTATCTTGCTGTTTGTGTGTTTCGTTTCTGGCGACTGTACTCAAGGTGAGGGAAGGGCCTTTCCTATCCTGTTCCCCTCTGCATTCCAGCATTGGAACAGCTCAATGCCGAGGTCACAGGTGCTTGCTCAAGGCTACCTGTTGACGGAATGAGGAAACCTGCAAAAAGAGTGGCCGTTAATGACTTCCTTTACTTGCCTCATAGGGTTTTTGCAAGGGTCAAATGACGGCAGCTGTGAAAGTAATTTGAAAAAGTGAAAAGAAATATGCCAAGTGCAAGCTATTAACATTACTCTCCTGTGGGCGGCAGAGGACGTGCCTTTGCCAAAATGTCTCAGTAGCCTTGAGGTGGGCCTGGCAGAAGCTGGAAATCTTCCAAGCATCTCACTGCCACCAACTTACACAGGGGGTCTTCAAAGCAAGACAGGCGGTTGCAGAACAATTCAGCTCCGTTTTTCTCACATTTACTGGAGGTCTGCTCTGTGTGATGGGTGCCAGGAGGCAGGAGTGTGGAGGTGTATCCTTCCGCCTCGGTCCTCAGGCAACTCACAATCCAAGAGGCAAGGCCAACTTGCAAATGGATACATTTTAGTACAGGGACACCTGCAACAGGACAGGTGAGGGTAGGCACTGAGAGGAAGGAATGTGAACCCTAAGAAGATGGGGAGATGACAGTGGGATTACTTGGATTATGTGAACCCCCACCTTCTCAGTGGAGAAGTTTCCTAGAACTCTGTGTTTATTTTCTCGTTGTTGACCGTCCCCGTCCTCCTCCCAACGGCTACAGTTGATTTTTTTTTTTTCTTAGAGACAGGGTCATACTCTGTTTCCCAGGCTGAAGTGCAGTGATGCAATCATAGCTCAGTGCAGCCTCCTGGGCTCAACCAATCCTCCTGCCTCAACCCCCCAAGTAGCTGGGACCACAAGTGTACACCACTGCACCCACCTAATTTTTTTTTTTTTTTTTTTTTTTGTAGAGACGAGTTCTCACTATGTTGCCCAGGCTGGTCTTGAACTCCCAGCTTCAAGCGATCCTCCTGTCTTGGGCTTCCAGAGCACTGGAATTACAGGCAGGAGCCACTGCACCTGGCTCTGCAGATGACTATTTAGACAATTCCCTGATCGCTCCCCACATGAAATCTTACTAACACAACCATCCCACGTATCTGCAATGTTCCACGGTCCTTTCAAGGCCCACAAATCATTACAATAGTTAAGGTTTTTAAAAAAAATCCCCAAAGAACCAGCTTTCGCCCTGTTGGGGGTGCTACCACCCCTGTTGTGAACGAAGGCAAGTACCACGTGCTTTCTGCCCTCTTCACTAATTCTGCGGAGCTCAGACGATTTCTCCTACAGGTCTCATGGTGTGCATTCCTTCTCTGCTGTAACTATAACCAAACATCCAGCGCTGGGACAGATGTGGGCTAGAACTCAGGACTCTAGGGAGCTTTTCCAGGGGTCTGATGGCTTTCAGGGTGCTTGTGGCTCCCTAACCTCCTTTTCCTGCTAGGGAATCTGGGATGCTTTACCCATGGTCACCTTTCCTGCCTCCCCAGGGTCCTTGTGTGGGCCTGACTGAACGCTGCCTCCCCTAGCCTGTCATACAGAGCTGGGGCTCTGTCACCTCTTCCTGCGCTGTTGCTTCCCAAGTGGCACCTTTCTGTGTCATTGGTACGTGGAGCCCAGGCTGCCCAGGTGGACACAGCTTGCATGAGGACTGAGGCTGTGCTAGACCACGTGCTTCCTGGGTGTGGTTTGGGTCTTCAGTTTGTCAGGTTTTTCAAGGCAGCTGCGTCTGGCCCTTTTGTCCTGTGTTCCCCTCTTTCTAAATCAGGGTTCAATAAAGACTCACTAGTTGTTTGGCATCCTTTTAGCCTTCTCAGCATGACTAGGTGATGTGGTTTGGATATTGTCCTTCCAAATCTCATGCTGAAATGTAAGCTCAAATATTGGAGGTGGGGGCTTGTGGGAGGTATTAGGGACATGGAGGCAGGTATTTTGCAAATGAGTTGTTGCCTTCCTGTGGTCATGAATTCACAAAGGAGCTGGTGTTTAAAAAGAGCCTGGCGTCTCACGCTCCCTGATATGGTTTGGCTCTGTGTCCCCACTCAAATCTCATCTTAAATTGTAATCCCCAATTATAATTGGGAAGTGATTGGACCATGGGGACAGCTTCCCCCATGCTGTTCTCGTGGTAATGAGTGAGTTCTCATGAGACCTGATGGTTTTTTGAGGGATGCTCCTTGCTTTACGTGCTCTCTCTCACCTGCCACCACATAAGACGTGTCTGCCTCCCTTTCTATCACGATTGTAAGTTCCCTGAGGCCTCCGCAGCCATGCAGAACTGTGAGCCAATCAAATCTCTTTCCTTTGTAAGTTGCACAGTCTGGGGTAGTATCCTTACAGCAGTGTGAAAATGGACTAATACACTCCCTTTCTCCCCATGTGACACGGGGGCTCTCCCTTTCCCTTCCGCCATGATTGGAAGCCCCTTGAGGCTCTCGCCAGGAACAGATGCTGGCACCATGCTTCTTTTCTCCTTTTCTTTTTTGAGATGGAGTTTCACTTTGTCACCCATGCTGGAGTGCAATGGCACGATCTCGGCTCACTGCAACCTCTGCCTTCCAGGTTCAAGCAATTCTCATGCCTCAGCTTCCCGAGTAGCTGGGATTATAGCCACCTGCTACCATGCCCAGTTAATTTTTGTATTTTTAGTAGAGATGGGGTTTCACCATGTTGGCCAGGCTGGTCTCGAGCTCCTGACCTCAAACGATCCACCCACCTTAGCCTCTCAAAGTGTTGGGATTACAGGTGTGAGCCACCGTGTCTGGCCTGCACCATGCTTCTTGTACAGTCTGCAGAACCATGAGCCAAATAAACCTCTTTTCTTTTTAAATTTCCCAGTCTTAGGTATTCCTTTATAGCAGTGCAAAATGGACTAGCACACTAGGGGAAGTAGGAATGGTTTCCTTTGTAAATATTCTCATTAAGTACCAGGCAGTGAGTAGGGGCTTTAAAAATGTGAGTTGAGATGGTCCCCATAATGAGAAGGAGAGCAGCTCTGGTTCTTTCAGGACCTGCTTGAGGGGGCACTGTGGTAACTTGGGGATAACTTTCAGCCTGGTCCTGGACAGAAAACAGCTCCTGTCTATGACCCTGACTGCTTAGGTGGGAGCTGCATGCAGCTCAGCTTCTCTGGGGCATTTGGCAGGCAAGAACATGTGCTCAGATGTCCCATCTTCTCACCAAAAAAACTGGAAAAGTGAGCATCCTTCAGCATGGCATGCAGAAGAGTTCTTACTACGGTGAACTAGAAAGCACCCGATGAAGAGCTGGGCATGCACCTAATCACTGCCAGTTGGAAGTGACTGAGTTACACTGAGAACAGCAATTTATGTGCAATATGGCCCAAAGGACATGGTCTACTTATCAGGTCTTCATATAGAAGCCTCCACTGGCATATTGAGCAGGAAAACTTGCTTGTATATGACTGTCTTGCATATTACCAAGAAAGTGTCTCCAAAGCGAGTAGTGCTGCTTCAAAGACCTTCATACCTAGATGCGAGTTATCGGCATCACTGTTGATCTGCTTTTTCTGAAGTGACCAGCTAATAAAAAGTCCCTTGAACTTGTTCTCTAAGGACACTTACTACCTTTGGCCACAAAAGACCGTAGGAGAAGTATGTCTCTGGTTTTAGTGCCAATAATTGTTGAATTATCCTGATGGTTTAACTAGGTTTCTATCTTTCTGTTTTCTGTGATTTGTTTCATTTTATCTTGTCCTGTAGATATTTCTTTAAGCCACCTTATATTTTTCTGTGAAAGAGAGCAGAAAATAATGAAATAAGTGTTCAGGCAATGATGAAACTAAAGAAATGAGTGAGGAAAAGCAAGATAACTAAAGAAAGATAGCTTCAGAAACAAGAACTGGAAAAATCCAATACAAGCCGTAACAGCAAGTCTGTTGGGATGATAGAAGGCAGTATCACAGTGCATTAGTAAAAAGACTCAATAATAAGAAGTGGATTTGGGTCCTGCCTCTGTCACTAACTAGCTAAATAATGCTGTAAAAAGAAACAAAACAAAACAAAACAAAACAAAAAAGGCGGAAAAGAACCTATGGGAGTCTGTGAAAAGAGTCTATGGGAGTTTAATGATCTCCCATAGACAGTGAGAGACGAGATAGCACAGAGGTTCAGCAGGTGGGCTTTATAATCACAATGAGGTGAATGCCTACTCCTATTTATTTCCATGGAATCTTTAACAATTTATCCTTAAGGCTTGTTTTTCTTATCTGTAAACTGGAAATAAAAGTTCTGATCTTGCATGTTTATGAAAAGTTTGTGAATTTTTAAAGCTAGTATGTTCAAGTACTCTATATGGATTTACAGAACATATAAATGTTCTTGAGTTACAGAACAATAAAGTAATTTTCACAAGGTCCCAAAACCAATGAGTAGCAGAGCTATGACTGGAAGTCTTGCTGTCCATCTCCAGGTCTATGCTCTTAACCACTCTTGAATATCGATGATAAATGAACTAATCAGTCATGGTGATGCATGGAGCACAGTGCCTGCCACATGGTAAGCCTTTAATAACTTAACTGTTAGCTTACTTAGCAAATGAAAGTGCCTTACAGATCTAAATTAATTTCCACAACATGGAAAGATATGCTATATCTCAGATATGATATTTGTTAAATAATAACATATCTAGATAATATCTAATTTATAATTTCATAGGGAAATGCTGTGAAATTGATAGATGATACAAACACAGAATGAATAAGCAAGGAATTACAGAAATGATATTAATTTTAAAGTGTAGCTTGAAAACATATCAGCTGAGCACAAATACTTATGTGTAAGAAATATTTATCATATTGTTATTTATTAAAGTTTAAAAAGTAAATGAGTTGAATACCCAAAAGTAAGGGATTGATTAAACAAAATACGGCTATCTATACACATAGACAAAAAGATCGGATTAAAATATGACGAGACTTCGACATTAGTCTTTTGGTAATATGATTTGTACCAATTTTCCTATTTCCTTTCAATTGTCAGTTTTCAAAATTTTCTATAATGAAAACATATTTCTATATAATCTGAAAAAATAAACATTATTTTCAATGGAAATAAAAAAATGTGAGTTGAATGAGTTGAATTGGAGAATATTGTGTCTGTTTGCACTCTCTAAAAATTATTCACTCACGGCTTGACATCTTCGAGCTTCACTTTGAGAGTCTATTGGCGCCAAAAGTTTGAGTCCATGACAGATCTTCTGATCTTACATGCTTACCTGCTCTCAGGAGCTGAGCAAGACACCTGCCAGGAGTCACATTCTGTCAAGAGGTTGGTTTACTCCTGGAGGGACAGCCATTGCCAAATGTTAGTTCGGCTGGGAAACCAATTGCTGTAAAAAAAAAAAATACTGCCTTTTAGCTTCTGTGTTGGGTGCTCTTGACAATGCCTCTTTTTGGAGCCTTTCCCTAGAGCAGCCTCTGATTAGGTTGGCTTAGCAGAGACATCTAGACATTCTGTTTTGTAAATTACTGGAGAAATTATATCCCTGTCATATTTGAACACTCTGAAATAGGAAAGAATTACTTTATTGGGAGTTCCCCCTCCCTCCTCCTAAATGTTTGAAGCTAACAAAATGTTTTCAAGTAATTTCTTGCCACTAGATTTTGTGAAACCTACTTCAAGTGTCTTTCCAGAACCTTTCATAGAAAAGTAATTGTGTAATTAGCTATAAATTAGTAAAAATTATGCTAATTACTTCCAGGTGTGACATATTTCGCGCTTAAAAACAAGTAAGAGAAATAAAGGGGTTGTCAGTGTGGTTCCCAAGTGAAGGTGAGCCCAGGTAACTTGACAGGCTGATGTGCATATTTACTTAATATATTTTTTAAAAATTATGTAATTTCTGAATAAGTGCAAACAGACCAGGGAGCAAAAGTACAACAGACAAAACCCAGAGTGGTTCTTTTTGTGTGTGCGCTTAATTAAAAGGAACCTAAGCTGGAACTTTGTTGCTACTTTTCTTTCAAACTTGTAGTTGGGGGACCTGGGGGGTGGTGGAAAGGGAGAATGTTAGTGTCGTGTGTGTGTGTGTGTGTGTGTGTGTGTGCGCGTGTGTATGTGTGTGTGGGTCTTAGGGCTTCACAGCTCTGTAAGTCAGAAAAGGGTCCTTGGCCCTCCCTCTGGGGAGTCACCCTCTCTGCACACAGCCCTCACCCTTGCAGTTCTTGTTAACGTTTTGTGGACTCTGGCCCAGAAACAGCACCATCATGTGCTAATGGTGCTGTCTTGAGTGTTTCGCTTGCACACAGCGCTTCGCTCAAGACAGTACTTGATCACAACAGCCATTCCTGCGTCCTCTGCACCGCAGTCCCTTGAAGCACGCAAAGCTATTTTATCCGTCATAGTGTACATGAAAGTCAGAAGGACTGTGTCCTCCTGGGATAGCACAGAGAGGGAATGAAGGAGAAAATGGAGCCTGCTCCCTCCCTCCCTCTCTTCCGCTTTTCTTTCTTTCCTTCCTTCCTTCCTTCCTTCCTTCCTTCCTTCCTTCCTTCCTTCCTTCCTTCCCTCCCTTCCTTCTCTCTCCCTTCCTTCCTTCCTTTTTTCCCTTCCCTCCCTCCCTCCCTCCCTTTTTCTTTTCCCTCCCTCCCTTTTTCTCTTCCCTCCCTTCCTCCCTCCCTCCCTTCTTCCCTCCCTCTTTTCCTTCCTCCCTCCCTTCCTCGTTTTTAAATTCATCTGACAGCAATTGATTCCATCTGCACCCTTGAGCAAGGATGTCAGGTGTAAGCCCATCACTCAGCCTATGTGTAGGCCAACCACGCTGAGTCCTGTGGTAGGTGCCGGGTAGACAAGGACCCATGTCACCGTCAAGATCAGAGGTGGTGGGGATTCACATGAAGAAATAACCTGATGAGTATGAGCTGTACTCTAATCACCATGATCCAGGTCTTTACAGATAAGGACATAGGCACAAAGAAGTTAAGTAACCAGGATTCTCTTTGTGACTTTTGTGTTAAAAAAAAAAAAAAAGCCAAATCTTGGTCTAGGCTTTTGCCCTCCACAAAAGCCATGCCTAGATGGCCAAATAACACTGTAGTGAGGATAAGGGCTCTACGAGCCCAAATAAAGGGGAAATCACTATAGGAAAGGCCTTGAGAAAGGTGCGTTGGTTTAGAATCAGATGCCTGCAGCCCTGGATTCCTGACTCATTTCCCCAGCCAGCCTCCCAGGGCTCTTGAGGATTAAATGAGACAATCTTTGTGACAAGCTCTTTGCAAATTGCAATGTACCATACACATGTGGACAGAAACCAATGAGGGGCTAAGGCAGATGTGACTAATCTGGCCACAGCTGGCAGAGCCTCCCAGGCAGGACAGCTGGAATCTGGAAAGCCAGGCAGGAGGGGCAGAGGCCCAGGGTGGTTGGAGCAAGGATCTCTCACAGACAAACCTGGGCCTCTGCGCCCAGCCTCCCTCCTCCTTGATGTGGCTTCAGGCAGTGAGTCTGGACCAGGCTCCTTGCATGCGGTGAGCAGGAGCTGCTTCCTGGAGCAGGTATCGTTTCTGCTGGGAGTTCAGCCTTGCAGTAGGATTCTTTGGGCTTTCTCTCCCTAGGTGGAACCAGGCTTGGGGTCTATCTGTTTTCTCCTTACCCATACGATCAAGTCTAGCCACCTTGGCTGCCATGAGAAGCATCCTCGGAGGAATCTGTTCATATTTCTTGCTGCTCCCCACATAGCACCTCTGTCTGCTCCAGCAGTCACTGTCCTGGGTGTTCCCAGCAGATGAGTTTCAAGGGTCACCTTGGAGCCATTGCTGGTGCTGCTTCCTTCCCTGAAACACTGGCTTACACATGCCCCCATGCACAGCTGAAGTTCCACCTCCCGTCCACGCCTTTCCTGCAATGATCTGCCTTTTATTTGAGCTCTCAGAGTCCTTATCTCTGCTGAACAGTATTCCTTAGCCATCTGATCATGGCTTTTCTGGAGGGCAAAGGACTGGACCAAGACTCAGCCTTTTCTTTTTTCAAACACTCCCAAGCTTTGTGTTTTAGCTCTTTTTGCTCATCTACTGTTGCTTTGACAGCATTTGTAGGAAGAAACAGGAGTGATTTGGACAATCTTCGTCTTTCCTCCTAGCTTCTTTTTAGTGGGCAGGATGGTTAAGCTTTTATCTCAAAGGCTGGCTTTCCTCTGGGTCTAGGAGGCACTGTGAGAACCACTGGACAGGGCTTAGTACTTATTGCCCACAACTGAATTTTATGGTTAGACCAAAGCCCTGTTACCGCAAATGAGTGTCTGGCAACTCCCTTGCAGGGGAGATCAGCTGCTTGACATGGGAGTCTTGCCCTTGACCAGATGAGAAATTTTATATGCATGCTTTACAGGTCAACACCACCTGTTCTAACTCCTGGAAGGGAGAATTTTTAAGAAGTCAACACATTCCAAAAATGTATTTGCTAGTGTGTTTTTGTAGATGTGGTTAAGGCAGACTGCAGCATTTGGAAAGCTCAGTGCAAAGTGAAAATGTGAGTCTCTTGCTCAGATATTATTGAGAATTACAAGATGGTGACAAGTACAGAATGGTTTATTTCTGAGTGTGTGTTGGGTGTATGGTGTAACTATATAACTTGCATGCTTATAAACCGCCTCTTCTGTGCTGTGTGTGTGTCAGCTGTTGCTATCCTGCCGCTATGAAAGGTGATGGTGTTGGTGTTTGTTAATTAATTTATTCTTTCTTTTACCCAACACAGTTTCCAAGTTAAGTAATAATATCAAGTGTCTATGATGTGTCTAGCACTATTCATAACACCAATGGGAAGTGGTTTACAAAATTAAGGAAGATACGGTTCTCCCTCGAGAGTTGTTTGCGGTATTATAAAAGAGACAAGATCGATTCACTTATCATTCATCACTGCCAGAATCAGAGGTTCAGAGAGGCTCAGTGATTTTCCCAAAGTCACACAGCTACTCCAGGCCCAGGGTTCTTTGGCCTTGCACATGCAACACTTAAGAATGATATGCCTGGTGTGGGGTGCTAGGAGATGTGTGAGGTCTGAGAAGCCAAGGCCATGGGATAATCACTGCCAATTTGCAGGAAGAGAAGGATTCAGGCTAGGGGTACAGAGAGGGCAGGGCACACTGCGGCCAGGGAGGTGGGCAGTACTCCAGTGGGAGGGGAGCTAGAGACCAGGAATCGTTTTCATGTTCTCTCTCCTCTTTAGCCCTCACCTTGGCTCACTCATTTTCTTCTTAAATAAAATACCTGTTCTCCGGCGTTATTTCCCTCTCCGTTCTAGTTCAGTGTATTTCAAACTTGGACATAATCCGCA
Organism: Cacajao melanocephalus; assembly: GCA_963573385.1. Lineage (NCBI taxonomy): Eukaryota > Metazoa > Chordata > Mammalia > Primates > Pitheciidae > Cacajao > Cacajao melanocephalus. Next base: position 7,518 of record CAUYLG010027843.1, on the reverse strand, counting down.
GCAAGTAATGTATTTTCCGCTGTGGCCCAGCCCCCCCACACATATATCTGTGCAAGCATGCGTTTTTCTTGTGTGTTTTTGTGTTGATTTACCTTTGCTACATGTGCTGCAATCTGATGTTTTCTAATATGTAATTAAATATTCAGACAATGATGCTCCTAATTGAGGCACAACCTTCAGTGTGAAATCTTGCTTTAACTCCACTCTGTTATAGCTGGCAGACAGGGAGAATTATTTTTATTTTATTTTTTTTTGCACTCAAAACCCGATGTAACAAAGGGCTATTCCCTTCCCCGGCTCTGCCAGCCATTTGGAATCTTCTCTTTTCCTTCTCTCTCTGGGCGCCTAAAGCTCATATTCCTGACACTCCACTGGGATCTTAGCCCCTCCTACTGCAAGTTTAATTACATTTTTATGCATTTGCATTTTCTCTCCCCAACAAGAAGGATTACACATTCCTTGCAGAGAAAACACATTCCTAGGAGGAGATGCAGTAGCACACTGAAGATGGTGAGAGCTCAGCAGGCTCATTTTTCTGGCTCCTCTGAGGCTCAATCCTGTGCCTTTTCCAGAGTAGGCATGCAACAAGTATTTGTAGACTGATGCAATCATTGCTTGAGAGCTCACAAGGCTGTGGGAATTTTCAGTGCCCTCAGCCTTGCTGGTGACCGAGGCCTGTTGGTGGGGCTGGCATTGGATTGTCTCCTGAGCAAGCTCTTGGAAGCCCCTTTGCTGTTCCTCATCTTATCATGCTTCTGTGACTCAGCCTGGCCTTCCAGCCTCAGATATGTCTGGGGCTTATATCCTCTTGCCTTCTCCCAAGGGATACTAATTGGGCCGGTGGTGAGTCTGAAAGACCCACGCACTCTCACCCAACCTTGCCTGCCCCTCCGGCCCTGCCCACATGATGGGGAGAATGCTGGGCTCAGCATCAGAAAAACCTCACTTCAAGTCCCCTGAACCAGTTGAATAACTTTGGGGAAATGGCTTAGTCTCCTGGAGGCTCTTGTCTCCTCATTTGACACCTCCTGGGCTTGTTGGAAGGGTCACCTTACCTAATAGTGGAAACCCTTAGTATCGGGCAGTTTAATAATCCCCATGTACATTTCCAACTAACCTTTGTATAGCGGAAGCTTCCTCCACTTAATCTTCCCACAATGATGTGAGTGTTTTATCATCAACCCCAATTTACTGAGGCAGCCAAGGTTTAGTTACCTACGATTACTGCCCTAATAAGTGGTGGAGTTAGAATTCCAACTCAGTTTTCTTTTTCCAAAGTCTATATTCTGATTATGATCATCATTATTTAATGTAATGATACCAGCCTATTAAGTTAATGATATTTTCTACAGCCCAGGGCTGTTTTTAAGGGAGTGAATTTCTGTTGATGTAGGGAGGGTTAATTCACTGTGGGTGTAGGGAGGGAGGCAGTGGTAGGAAATTGAGGGAGAAGAGGGGAAAGGGGAGGGGATGAGCGAAGGGCTGAGTTTAGGGATCATGCAAGGCTCGTTGTTGGAATATTCCTGGGTTGACTCGCTGCTGTTTTAGCACCTTGAGTCTCCAGGCAGTCATCAGATATGCCATTGGTGATTTTAACCAATATGCCAATGAACTGATATTACTTGGGGACTTGGAAACTGACGCACAAGACTCGTTTTTGGAGGGCACTTTGCACCATGGCCTCACAATCTCAGACCTCCAGCCGCTGAGGGGTGGACGACGTTCTCTGGGGAGTTTGTGAACACTTGGCAGTTTCCCTCACGTTGCCATGTTAATACAGACAAGGAGATCATGATCTCAGGGTAAGGATGGGAACAGCTTCCTTTGACCACTCAGCCTCTCCAATGAGAGGTGTCAATCAAACATGATTTCAATTGCTTTTGTCCATTTCCAACCTGATTTTTAAAAAGTGCTTTAGTGTTCCTCATTGTAATGTACCCTCCCAGAAGTCCTGTGTGGTAGGTTCTAGCACAGCCCCTATTTTAGAGATGAAGAAGCTTGGGCTTCAGAGAATGCCTGACCCATGCAGTGCCCTGAAGACAGGTTTAGATCTACGTCTGCTGGTGTCGGAGCTCACCATGTTCTCTCTACTGTCCTTCAGGTCCCTAGCTCCTGAGGAAAAGATCAGGCAAGAGTGAAGTGTTAGTGGCTCAAGCAGTCTTGTGTTACCACAGGGCTCTGCAGAGGAACTCAAAGCCTGGGGCTGTAGGTTCATCGAGGATGATCTATGCTGAAGCTTTTGGGGAGGACGGCTTATATTGAGGCAGTTATTTACAACAGGTAGAACATGGTGGCTTGCTGTAAGTATTGTTAAAAGCTTTAAAAGTAATGTAAGGTCTGTAAAAGCAATCCAAAGAATTCTGAAAGTGTTGCTACCCGCTCTTTAGCAGTAGCTGTTGTTAGTAGTTTGGTGTGTCTTCCAGGCCAGTGGTCCCCAATCTTTTTGGCACCAGAGACTGGTTCTGTGGAAGACAATTTTTCCATGGACCCAGGGTGGGAGGATGGTTTTGGGATGATTCAAGCGCATTACATTTATTGTGCACTTTATTTCTATTATTATTACATTATAATAGATAATAAAATAATTATACAACTCACCATAATGTAGAATCATTGGGAGCCTTGACCTTGTTTTCCTACAACTAGACAATCCCATCTGGGGGTGACGGGAGACAGTGACAGATCATCAGGCATTAGATTCTCATAAGGAGCCTGCAACCTGGATCCCTCACATGTACAGTTCACAATAGGGTTTGCGCTTGTGTGAGAATCTAATGCCACTGCTGATCTGACAGGAGGCAGAGCTGAGGCAGTAATCCGAGCGATGGGGAGCGGCTATAAACACAGGAAGCTTCACGCACTTGCCTGCCACTCATGTCCTGCTGTGCGGCCCAGTTCCTAACAGGCCCTGGATTAATACTGGTCCATGGTCTGGGGTTGGGGACCCCTGTTTTAGGCATTTTAAGTGCGATGTGTTGTATATGTATGTATGTGTGTTATATATAAAATGCTTTTAAGTGTAAGCAGGATCATACCATACAAATAATACTGAAACTTGCTTTTTCATTAAAGAACATTTCATAGACATACATTCATGGTAGGATCAGCAGGCATATCACATTCTTTTTAATGAATATACAGTGTTAAGATTTCATTTTATGGATGAACCAGTTTAACCTATTACCTGTTGATAGATACTTAGGTTGATTCCAGATTTTTTTTTTGTATTGCAAACAGCGCTTTAGTGAGCATTTTTGTACAGTGGCATAGATTCACATACATGAAATTTCTGGCATGTAGGATTTGTGCCTTGAGAAGTTTGATGGATATTGTTATATTTGCTTTCCAAAGAGGTTGTCCTCATTTATGCCATCAATCTAAACATTGTGTTTTTTTGCACGTGTTCAGTAAATGCCATGGAAGTTAGTCTCGACAGTTTATCCAATTATTAGTGTGATTCAACTAGTCAGTCTATTCAGGGGTGATTTCTCCATGTTCTGGGGCATGTGGTTTAAATCTCATCTCTGCCCTCACAGTCTGGGGGATTGTGGAGAGTTTGCTTGACTTTCCGGAGGCGGGACTTCTTGGTGGAGATGACAGTACCTCTCTTGAAGAGTAGACTTGGGAACCTAAGGAATGTTTGTCAAACCTCTTGCCCAGTGCGTGGCACTGAGTAGGTACTCAATATCCGCTATCATCATCCCCCGCAAGAGTGGCGGGCTCCTGCCATCTGGTCTTTATGAGAGAGGATGGCACAGTTTACCAAAGGACTCAGAGGGTCAACTGAGGCACAGGTCATCACTGGCCTATCTGAGTTCTTAGAGGCAGAATAAGAACTCTTAATTTCCTAGACTCTAATTCCCTTTAGGGCAGTGACTTTGTTTTCTCCTTCTTTGTATTGCTGTCAGTGCTGAGCCTGGTGTCTGGGACGTAGCAGCTGCAGTTAGATATTCAGGGTGGGAGGCAAGCAAGGGTTTTGATCAGGGACCAGCTTGCTAGGAGAAGGCCTGTGGAGGGAGAGTGTCATAGTTTAGAATTTATACACATTAAGAGATGTAAATCGTGTATCTCACTTTTCCTATTTAGAGAGTTTCAGAAAGAAGCCTCAATGGGAGTTGAGAGAAGGAAGAAAAAAACCAAACGGTCTAGGCATAGAAATCCCCTTTTAAAAATTGCTTTTGGGACCAGGTCATGAAGCTGGGAGGAGGGAATCTGGGTGCTGTGTGGGAAAATGTGGGTAATTGGCACTCGAAGTGGAGTGGGCGCTTGTTGATCCTGAGTGGAACTTTGGCCTCTCTGGATGTGGTATTTTGAGCTCCCTCTCTCCTGCTGGACTTGGCGCTTCTTGTCTCTGGGGCACATTGCTTACTCCTCTGGTCTTTTCTTACTCTATTTTTGGAAATTGTGTCCTTCCTTCCCCCCCAGGAGTCACCCTCCCTGCCCTGCGTGGCCATTCCAAAAGCATCTGGTGTCAAGAACTCTATCTGAAACGCTTGATCCCTGAAGCCTCGGTCTGCCTTTGCCTCAACACAGGTGGGAGGGGAGGAGGCAGGGCTGTGCCCTGGGGCTGGGAGTGACTGAGGATGGGGCCACGTGACTCAAGGTATAATCTGGGCCTCACCTCCGTCTTCTCACTGTATTGCACTTCTCTGTGCTTCAGCCTTCCCTTCTGTTCAACGCAGTCAGACCTGCCCTCGCCTGTTCACGAGAGAGCTGCAAGGACAGCTAGGGGCTTAATACCAAAGCAAGAGAAATCGCAGGGAGGAAATCCCTCTGTTGGTAATTCAAGAGGCTGTGCTGCGCTTATGCCTCTTATGGGTCCTCTGTGGTCGGGAAGATGTGCTACACAAATATTCCACACAGAGGGCCGGGCCGCCTGCCTGCCCGCCTCTAATATATTCACCGAGGGCCAGCTCTGAATTCCTTCTCTGTCCCTTCTTAGATGTATGATCTTCAGCAAGTTACCTCACCTCTCTGGCCAGAGTTTCTCATGGCGAAATGAAGATAACCATAGCACCTCCTTAGGCTGTGAGATGATTTAGTATTATTATTATCTGTGATACTGCATAAAAATTTCATTTCAAGGCAGATTTCCACACTCAGCCTACAGCCAAGTAGGCTATAGACTATAGTTTGCTATAGAGCATGCTGTATGCTATAGTACATGCTATGCTATGTATGCCAAATGCTATAGACCATGCTGTATGCTATAGTATATCTTATGCTATGTTATATATGCTATATTGCTATAGACCATACTATATAGTATACTGTATGCTATGCTGTGTATGACAAATGCTATAGAGCATGCTATATGCTATAGTATATCTTATAATATGGTATATATGGTATATGCTGTAGACTATGTTATATGCTATAGTATATACTATGCTATGCATGCCAAATGTTATAGACCATGCTATACACTATAGTATATCTTATGCTATGTATCCTATATGCTATAGACAATGCTATGTGCTATAGTATATGCTATGTTATATATGCTATATTTTATAGACCATGCTATATGCTATAGTATTTCTTAGGCTATGTATCCTATATGTTATAGAGCACACTATATACCATGGTATATGTGATGCTTTATATGCTATAGTATGTGCTATGCTATATATGCCATATGTATTAATCTGTTCTAATGCTGCTAACAAAGACATATCTGAAACTGGGTAATTTATAAAGGAAAGAGGTTTAATGGACTCACAGTTCCACATGGCTGGGGAGGTCTCACAGTCATCGCAGAAGGCAAATGAGGAAAGTCACATCTTACATGGAAGCAGACAAGAGAGCTTGTGCAGGGGAGCTCCCATTTATAAAATCATTAGATCTTGTGAGACATATTCACTACCATGAGAACAATATGGGGGAAACTACCCCCATGATTCAATTATCTCTATCTGACCCCGCTCTTGACATGTGGAGATTATTACAATTCAGGGTGATATTTGGGTGGAAACACAGATAAACCATGTCACTATGTGCTGTAGACTATGTTATATGCTATAGTACATAGTATGCTATGTATGCTATATGTTATACACTATGCTATATGCTATGGTATGAGCTATGCTATATAACAATTCAATATGCTATTGACCATGCTATATGCTACAGTATATGCCATGCTATATTTACTATGTGCTATAGACCATGCTATATGTCATATACACTATATACTATAGACCATGCTATATGCCATAGTATGTAGTATGTTTTGTATGTGTAGCATGTGCTATGCTATATACACTATATACTACAGACTATATTATATGCTATAGTGTATGTTAGGCTATGTATACTATATGCTATAGACCATGCTATTTGCTGTAGTATGACCTATGCTATATATGCTGTATGTTATAGACTATGTTATATGCTATAGTATATGTGAGGCTATGCATGCTATAGACTGTTACTAAGTTGTATGCTACAGTATGTGCTATGCTACGTGTCCGATATGCTATTGTATTAGTCCCTTCTTATGCTGATATAAAGAACTTTCTGGGACTGGGTAATTTTTAAAGGAAAGAGGTTTAATTGACTCACAGTTCTGCATGGCTTGGGAAACCTCAGGAAGCTTACAATCATGGTGGAAGGCACCTCTTCACAGGGTGGCTGGAGAGAGAATGAGTGCCAGCAGGGGAAATGCCAGACACTTATGAAACCATCAGTTCTCATGAGAACTCACTATCATGAGAACAGCATGGGGGAAAATTGCCCCCAGGATTGAATTACTTCCCATCAGGTCCCTCCCACAGCACACGGGGATTATGAAAACTACGACTCAAGATGAGATTTGGGTGGGGACACAGCAAACCCATATCAGCTACAGACCATGCTATGTGCTATAAATGCTATGCTACATATGCTATATGCTATAGACTATGTTATATTCTATAGCATTAGGTTGGTGCAAAGGTAATTGTGGTTTTTGCCATTACTGTGGCATATAGCATGGCCTATAGCATTTGGCATACATAGCATAGCATATACTATACCATATAGCATGGTCTATAGAAATATAGTATATAGGAGGAGAGAGATCCAAGATGGCCAATTAACAACAGCTCAGGATTGTAGCTCCCAGTGAAAGCACAGAGAGCGAGTGGGCACCGCAATTTCAGACGAATTTCTGTGGCCCACAAACTGGGAGATTCCCAGCAGAGGAGCCACACGAGTCGCCAGCGCGACTCTTTTGGCTGGCGCAGCTGCTTTGCCTGTGCCCCGGCGTGGCGCAGCGCTTCTCAGTGCGGAGTATATGCGACTGGGTGCCCCTGAGTCGGGCTCAGCCAGTCCCATCCCCACAAGGAGAACAGCAATCGGAAGCGCTGAGGACTGAGAGTTTCACAGCAAGCACAGCTGAACCCGGGAAGGCCTAGCTCTGTGGGGAAAGGGCGTCCACCGAAGGAAAACTAAGAAACAGAAAAAACTTCATCACCAGCAAGCCGGACGTCCACTCAGACCCAATCTGAAAGTCAGCAATTACAAAGACGACAGGTG
>CAUYLG010027842.1:0-61446 GCA_963573385.1 Cacajao melanocephalus | reverse complement strand
CCCATCACCCGCACTGGCTTGAGGGATACTTCCACTTCAGCCTCCCAAATAGCTGGGACTACAGGCATGTGCCACCATACCTGGCTAATTTTTAAATAATTTTTGTAGAGACGAAGTCTCACTATGTTGCCCAGGCTGGTCTTGAACTCCTGGACTCAAGTGATCTTCCTGCCTTGACCTCCCAGAGTGCTGGGATTATATGCCAGAATCATTTCTTGTGATTCAGAGGCAGAGATTTCCAGACAGGATGACTTATTCAATATAGATTGTAGAGTTTACAGAGTTGTTCCCTGAGGTTGCAGCTGACCCCATTGGGACGACCCTGTTTGAGATAATCCCTGATGGAGCCCTGCTGGGTTTTTGTGGTGAGGAAGGAGGAGCACATCTGAATTCTGCCAGGAATGGGGGTGGTAGCCTTGAGGAGGGGTGAAGTAGCTCCCGGAGAACGTTGCAGGGTGCAATTTCTCCCCTTCTCTGGAGGAGTCATTAGGAAAGTCAGCCCATAGGACCCTCCCCAGGGCCAGACTGGAGCTGAATAAAGAGCCCTCTGGCTTGTCTTAGTGTCAGCAATTATTCGTCAGAGACGTTGGATTAGAACTCACATTTCTCATTACTGGGTAATGTGAGCGAGCAAGCAAAGGTTCCAGCAATGCCATGTGCCAAGTGAGCTTGAATCCTGGAGAGAATTAACTCTAAGCCTCTCAGGCTGCTATCCTTCACTCATTGGATGAGCCTGAAGGCAGCTGGGGCAGCAGCGACAGAGACCTCTGGGCGAGATGTGCCCAGGAGAGGTGTGATGCTGTGTCCAGCTTCTCATGAGCAATCACCACAACTGATCACAAAATAAGCACCACATAGGAGAAGGGCAAGATAAATGCTGCTAGACAAGATAATGTAAGAAGACTAGAAAAGGAAAGAAAAACCATTCAACACTAAAAATAAGGTAAAATTAAGAATATAGCAAAGGCTTAAAGTTCTAAAATCAAGATAATCTCTACAAATAAATTTAGCCTAATACAAACAGCATTTAAAAAGTAGGCAAACTTAAAGTATGAGAGATAGAAAGTAACAACACATTTAAAAGAAAAACATGAAAGTTAATTTTTAAAATACAACTCCCCATGAAAATGTTTTAAAAGCTAAAATACATGTAAAATGATGTAAGATCAGGCGGAGTGTGGTGGCTCACACCTGTAATCCCAGCACTTCGGGAGGGTAAGGTGGGCAAATCACTTGAGGTCAGGAGTTCAAGCCCAGCCTGGCCAACATGGTAAAATCCCATCTCTACTAAATATATAAAATTAGCCGGGTATAGTGGCTGGCGCCTGTAATCCTAGTTACTCGGGAGGCTGAGGCAGGAGAATTGCTTGAACCCAGGAGGCAGAGGTTGCAGTGAGCCAAGGTGGTGTTACTGTACTCCAGCCTGGGTGACAAGAATAAAACTCCATCTAAAATAAAATAAGATCAAAAGCTAAAAGTAAATGAGAGATTAGAGCATAATAAAGGTTAAATCTGCAGGAGAAAGTTAAAAATGTGATGGTAAGTGCGAATAAAAATAGCAGTTAATGTGCTGTAATGTCAAAAGCAGAAGTGATCATAGAATAAGGGGAAGAGTAATTTAAGAAGAAAATGAAATGCAAGGTCTGAAGTTCCAGGAGCGTGGGGCAGATTAGTGCAGGAAACACTGGTGGGGACAGTGAGGAGGCAGCTAGGAACTGTGGCAGAACCAGTCTTCCCAAGAACCACCTCTCGGCCAAGGCAGCTGTGATGTCCAAGGCCAGGATGAGGTGGAGAGTTGACTTCCCCCTGTCAAAAGTGGCCTTTTTTGAAGGGTCTGAAAAGATCAGAAACCCCTCCTATTATAAGTGGCTTTTTAACTCCACAAAAGTCCACAGCTGAGCTGGGGATGGGTTTGTGGCAGGGGTGCGGTGTGTATATGTGGGTGAGTGTCACAATCTTTACGTTGGGATCTGCGTCATTAAAAATTTAATTAGCTAAATAATTAATTATAAAATAATAGAGAGGGGGTCTCACTGTGTTGTCCAGGTTGGTCTTGAACTCGTGGGCTCAAGTGATCCTCCCACCTTTCCCAGAGTATTGGGATTACAGGTGTGAGATACCATGTCTGGCTGGGATCTGGTTCCGTGCAGTATATGCATAATAAAGCTCCAAAGAAGTCATACAATCTTCAGAGTAAATCTCAGTTAGATATTTGTAACAGCATAAAGCTGGCGTCCATAGGGGATTATTCTATGAAGTATGAGATAAGCACATGATAAAGCAGCATTTAGCCACAGTTTATTTTGAGATGGAGTCTTGCTCTGTCACCCAGGCTGGAGTGCAGTGAAGCACCTTGATCTTAGACTCCAGCCTCTAAAACTGAGGAAATCAATGTCAGATGCTTAAGCCACCCAGTGTATGATATTTTGTCATGGCAGTCTGAGATGACCAATACAGTCTAAGTCTTTATATGTCTAAGTCTGTGACTATGGGCAAGTGATGGGCATTCCTTTGATATGTAACCTGTACATCTTGCCAAGACTGGGAGGAGGAACATCCAGACAAAGGAGGAACCAGAGACATAGGATAAGAAATAAGGGGCATGATCATTCTTTTGATCATGATATGTAATCAATCCATAAAAAATCCATATTGAATGCCTCCCATGTCCAAAGATTAAACTGTGTGCATTAGGAAATATATGATTACAACAAAACAATCTTTTTTTTTTTTTTTTTTTTTTTTTGAGGGAAGGTCTTACTCTGTTGCACAGGCTGGAATGCAGTGGCATGATCATGGCTCACTGTAGCCTCGATCTCCTGAACTCAGGTGATCCTACTGCCTCAGACTCCCGAGTAGCTGGGACTACAGGTGTGTGCCACCATGCCTGGCTAATATTTGTATTTTTGGTAGAGATGGGGTTTTATCATGTTGCCCAGGCTGGTCTCAAACTCCTGAGCTCAAGCAATTGACCTGCCTCAGCTTCCCAAAGTGCTGGAATTACAGGCATGGGCCACCACACCTGGCCTAAAGCAGCTTATTCTTATATAGCCTGTGTGCCAGGCATTCCACATGCTTTACAGGTATTAACTCCTTTTACGCCTATGATAACCCTGTAAATAAATACTTCTACCATCTCAGCTTTATAGATGACAAAACGGGCTCAGAGAGCTTAAGCAACTTGCTCAAGGGCCTAACATTGGTGAAAATTGGAGGTGAGATTTGAACACATGACTTTGGAGTCTGTGCTTTAACCAGTACGTAGTACTATATAGGATATGATTCCTTCTGTCATGGATACAGAGCTTCTTGAAAAGGTAAGATATAAATATTTGACAGGATAAATAGAAATAAAAAGTAGGGCACATTTAATCTCAAATGAATCGAATGATTTAGTGTGCTCTCTAAGAGGAGTGGGCACTCCATTGCCTGTAAGACAATCCAATGGGGTGCAGGAAGGAGAGACTGGAACTTCTACTTATATTTATGTTACTTGTTCATTGAATAGCCCAAACTTCCAATAAAAGTTTTTCAAGAGAGAAAACCAATGATGGTGTAATCAAATCTGATGGGACACAGTAAAAACACCATGAAATTGTCAAGTTTACTGCAAGAAATATGGGTTGACATCTGCTGTTCTTTTCTTTTCTTTTTTGAGACGGAGTCTTGCTCTGTCGCCAGGCTGGAGCACAGTGGCGTAGTCTCAGCTCACTGCAACCTCCGCCTCCCGGGTTCAAGCGATTCTTCTGCCTCAGCCTCCCGAGTGGCTGGGATTACAGGCGCGTGCCAAACGCCCGGCTAATTTTTGTATTTTTAGTAGAGAAGGGTTTCACCATGTTGGCCAGGATGGTCTCGATCTCTTGACCTCACGATCCACCCGCCTCGGCCTCCCAAAGTGCTGGGATTACAGGCGTGAACCACTGTGCCCGGCCCGACATCTGCTGTTATTAGCTGAGATGTCAGGAGCTGGTGTACACTGAGGAAGAGTTCATCATGACATCCACCATTGTTCATGAAGTAGAGCATTCACTGGCTGAATGGGAATAGTGAGAGTAACAAGCATGTGAGTGCAGAGGGCTGTGTGTCTCCTCCATGTGTGGGGCACTGGGGACGCAGCTGTGAGCACCACTGACCACCATCTCTTGAGGAGCTTATGCTCCAGTTAGGAAAGACAGAGGACAAACATGATAGATAAAGGAAGTTTGTAGTGTTAGGTGGCAATATATACTAAGGAGAAAAATAAAGCAGGAAAAGCAGTGGTAAGAATTGAGGAAAGAATCTTTTTTAGATAAGGTGGCCATGTCCGGTGTCAGTGAGAAGGAACTGTTTGAGTAACTGCCAGGAGGGAGTGAGTGAAGGAACCGTGTGGCCATGCGGTGGAAGAGCATTCAAAACACACACACACGCGCGCACACACACACACGCACGCACACATACACATGCACTCACACAAACATGCGCACACACATTCATACACATGCACACACGCATGCACACACACACATGCACACAGACATGCACACAGATGCACGCACACACACGCGCACACACACACACGTGCACATAAAGCAACTGCTAAGACCCTAAGCCGGGGATGTGCATGGAAGGTTAAAGAATGAGGAGACCAGTATGATGGAGCCTAGTGAACAGGGAGTGATGAGAGTCGAAGCGGGGAGATAAATGAGAGGCTGCCAATGTGTCTGCAGGTCCCTGTAGCTACACATGGGTTTCGTGCTGCGAGTGGCATGGGAAGGCACTGGAGGGTGTGAGCCAAGAAGTGACATGATGTGGCTCATGTTTCTAGAGGATATTAAGGCTGCTGTGTTGAAATACATTGTCGGGAAGTGAGGGCAGAAGCCAGCAGACCAGCTGGAAGGCCTAGGGCAATTTTCCAGATGAGCCACAGTGGCGGCTTGGACCCAGTATTAGCTACGGAGGTGAGGAGAAGGGGTTGGATGCTGGATATAATTTGATGGGAGAACCAACAGGATTTACTGTGCATTCGAAGCGAGGTGTGAGAGAGAGACTAATGGTACCTACGCATCACACAGAAAACACTTTCATTGGAGATAAATGCTTAAAACCTTTTACTTCTAGAGATGCATGATGGAGTGTGAAGGCCACTGAAATAGACGAAAAACAGTCTACAGGGATTCTGAGGACAGAAGCCACTCAGAGGAGGACACTCAGGGCTGGACTTGGTTGGGCCTTGAAGAATAGGTAGGATCCAGAGAGTTGGAAAGGCCCAGGCAGGGTATGGTGAGGTCAGCAAAAGAAGGGACCTGGTTCTATCTAGGCCTGTACTGAGCATCAATCTGCATGGGGCCTGGAGTACAAGCTTTAGATCTTATAGTTTTAAGATAGAATGGTAGCAGGAGGCCAGTTTGTCCTGTCCTTGAACTCCAGGTGGGGCAGTTTAGACCTTTACCTTCAGTCAGTAGGAATGACTGGGCATTTTCGAGTGGGATGTTGAGAGGTATGGATTTACTTCAAAAATTCACTTCTCTCATAAGCTCTGAATGAGAACCGTTGGTTAATCCACTATTAGTGCAGTAGCCAGAAAGGCTTCTAGCCAGAAAGACTTCTTCCCAGAGAATGAATTACTTACTAAATGGGAACAGGTCAAGAATTATATATGTACATGTGCATGTGTGTGTATATATACATGTACCTGTGTGTGTATAAATATATATAAAATATATACACAGAGTAATATATATACACACACATATATATAACTAATACACAGTTATATATATATATAAACATATACACATATATAGTCTATATGTATGTGTATGTGTGCCTGTGTATGTATATATGTGTGCCTGTGTATGTGTATATGTATATATGTATATGTATATGTATATATGTATATGTATATATGTATATGTATATATACACAGGCACACATATACATACATATACATACACATACACATGCACACGTATACATACACATACACATGCACACGTATACATACATATACATACACACAGGCATACATATACATACAGGCACACATATACATATATATACACACAGGCACATATATATACACACATATATACACACAGACACACATATACATACATGTATATACACACCGGGACACAGATATATATGGGAGTGATTCCATTGGACTTGCTTGCTATATGATAGAAATAAATGGTTATATTGCCAAATTTTAAAAAGCTTTATCTATATTTTAGGGAGTAGTTGAGGGTTTTTCTTGGTGAATGCTATTTAATTAATTTTCCTCTCACTGGATAATTGTGTGTCTGGCCAGTACACATCCTGCACAATCCCACTTGCCACTCCAAGATGTTGCACTCAGGTGCCCCTGGCATAAACAGTATGGCAGAAATACCCTTTTCCCTGTCTGTGTTTGTAAGATAGCTTCTTCTATGCCAGAAGAACTATTTTGGGAGAATGACTCAAGTCACATTTTGGCCTCATTACAGTTTTAAGTTGTAAACGATGCCGGTTTGCCTGCAGGTGTAAACATAAGTGTTATCTTTATATGCACATGGGAATACCTGTAACAGAAAAGTACTTTCTATTCTTGAGTTACAGTCTAGGTTATAAACAAAGAGATTAACAGGATCTTTATCAAAATTCTAATTTTATTGATGAGATGCCTGCTTCTGAAAAAGTACCAATTACTTGTGGCTCTGCCTCCATTCTCCATTTCCAAACACAGATGGAGAGTCAAATAACTTAATGTCTTATTGTTATAAGCAGATGATTCTATAAAATAAACACTGTGCTTTCTCTTTTGAAATAGTGTGAAAAGTGAGAGCAGGTGTTAAATTACTGTCTTGCTGTTTGTGGTTAAAAGTAACAGGAGGTACAAAATCATTCAAAGTGTACTTAGGTGTGAATGATTAAGGTGAAGCCATTCTAATTATTTCAGTTTGCTTTCTGGTAACCTTAAAGGATAAGGCAAAGCTTTCTTATTTACTCAGTGGTTACAATGCATGACGGCAATGGAAATGAGGAACCGTTAACACCTGAGTTTGTTATCAGGCCTTGTACACAACAGTGCCTTAAAAGTGTTTATTGATTTGTCCCCAAATAACTGAGTTCAAATAGGAAAAAAATTAGGTTTGGGATGTGGTTAGATTTTTCTATGATTCTCAAGGAATTCCATATGCTATATTAAAATTTTAAAATTGACAAAATATTACTTATTTTAGAGTTTTAAATTATAAAAATGAAAATTGGAAAATTAAAAAATTAAAGGAATGCTAATGAATTTTTTGTTGTTTGTCATATGCCCATTTTTTTTTTCTTTCTCATATGCAAACTATATTCAGCCCAATTTTTTTTTCTTTTTTTTTGAGATACAGTCTTGCTCTGTTGCCCAGCCTGGAGTGCAGTGGTGTGATCTTGGCTCACTGCAACCTTGGTTCACTGACACCTCTGCCTACCAGGTGAAGCAGTTTTCCCACCTCAGCGTTCCATGTAGCTGAGATTACAGGTGTGCACTACCATGCCCAGCTAATTTTTGTACTTTTAGTAGAAACAGGGTTTCACCATGTTGGCCAGATTGGTCTTGAACTCCTGACCTCAAGTAATCCTCCCCACTCAGCCTCCCAAAGTGCTGGAATTACAGGTGTGAGCCACTGTGCCGGCCTGGTTGTTTTTTTTTTTGAGATGGAGTTTCACTCTTGTTGCCCAGGCTGGAGTACAATGGCATGATCTCAGCTCTCTGCAACGTCCACCTCCCAGGTTCAAGTGAATCTCCTGCCTCAGCCTCCCAGGTAGCTGAGATTACAGGCATGTGCCATGACATCCAGCTAATTTTGTTTTTTAGTAGAGCTGGGGTTTCGCCATGTTGGCCAGGCTGCTCTCGAACTCCTGACTTCAGGTGATCCACCAGCCTTGGCCTCCCAAAGTGCTGGGATTATAGGCATGAGCCACTGTGCCCGGCCTATACGCCCATTTTGATGACAAGTTTTTTGGTACAGTAACAACCTTTTGATCCACTGATAGTGAGACATACTCTCCCCATCCCCCTTGGACACATGCTTTAAAAATTATTTTCTGGTTCATCTGTGGTTGGTGTTTTCCATTTGGAATTTTTGACCCATGCCATTTAGGGAGATTTATTCATATTTGAATAAGATTCTTCAATTAACAATAAACAAAATGCATTATAAGATCTAATTCTAAAGTGGTGAATTGAAAAAATATTAGCAATTTGAGGACACTTCAGCGGTTTTGTCAATTCAGCAGAATCCAGCCTCATGACAAAATCTGGCCTTCAATTTCCTCATCCTGCTAGAGTCTTCCAGCTATGACGTTTGACACCTACTTTTTTCTTTGTTTTTCCTTATCGTAAGACTTAAAAAAAATCTTCTCTTCATTATTCAGTGACTGCCTCACTAATTAGCCTGGGTCTCTACTTTTAGAAATTCTAATTTAGTGGTTCTGGAGTGGGGCCTGAGCACTTATATTAAAAAACAAAACAAAAGCCACCAAAAGCTCTCCCAATGATTCTGATGCTCTAAGAGGACAACAGGTAGATAAAAGGTAAGCTTCAAAACCAAGATGTCAACAGGGACACAAATCTCTGAAGGTCCCCATTTTTGGAAGTTAACTGGATTGAACTGTGACAGGCCTATGGTATGACAGTGAAATGAGAGACCTCCTAACATGTAATGAAATGTCGCTGTATTTCACATTTCCCCTTCTGTCTTCTCAGCCATCATGTATGTCATGGGAGCACTTGGCCCTGCGGTAGGATATTTATTAGGTGGACTTCTTATTGGTTTTTATGTTGATCCCAGAAATCCTGTTCACCTTGACCAGAACGACCCTCGTTTCATCGGAAACTGGTAAGTCCTATTTTCTATTTTTTTCATTTCACTTCTTACTTATAATAGTGAGAGTTATAGTACACTTGGATTTAAAATTTGCCCAGTGGGAGACAAAAAATAGCAGAAAGGTGCCTGGGAAGGGGTGATAGGCAGGATAATAACATCCCAAAGAAAGCTATGTCTTAATCCCTAGAACCTATGAAGATGTTATCTTACATGGCAGAAGGGACTTTGCAGATGTGATTAAGGACTTTGAGATGATTTTAGATGACCTGGGTGGGCCCAGTGTAATCAAAGGAAAGAAGGAGGCAGGAGGGAGGGCAAGAGGGAGGGCAAGAATCAGAGAAGGAGAGCTGATGATTGAAGCACAGGTTGGAGGAAGGGGCTGTGAGCAAAGAATGCAGATGGCCTCTAGAAGCTGGGAAAAGAAGGAAATGGGTTCTTCCCTCAGCCTCCGGAAGGCATGCAGCCCTTTCAATCATTTTACACTTCTGATCTCCAGAACTTTAACATGAGTCAGACTGTGTTGCCTGAAGCCACAAAGTGTGTGGTAACTTCTCATAGCAGGGAGCTTATACGGAGGGTTTGGGGACAGTGGCTTAATCTGCATTCTTTAGGATTTGGGTGCTTTCTTTATAGCAGAGTGAAGGTAAAGGACTGCTGTGGCTATGTGAGGACATTCCTGTTGACTTTAATCATACCTTTCAGTATCTTTCCTGTGCCTTAAAAAAATATATGTTCTTTCCACATTCTTATTGTATTTGCGTGTCTGCTTTACAACCCTCTCTCACTGCCTGGAATGCCAGTCCACTTTTCCACTGTTACACTCTCAGTGTTTTGTTTCCCCACATGTGCTAGAGGTTTAGCTGCTTTCTCGCTTGCTGGGACTTAATTGTCCTGCAAAATAAATAATGCTTAGGACTCAGAATGAGAACTTCAACTTTGAATGGTATGTTATTTATCCAAATAAGAGAGTTGTGGTTGAGTTCTTGCAGTCCTCAACTTGAACGTGATATGTTATTTCTTCAAAATTACAAGCACTAATTGAAAATATTGGAGTCCTGAATTCATTTCATGTGGATTGGCAATAGCTATACATTGATAAGGCATTTTCATTTTATAGCAGAGAGAATACTTCAGTATTAGAAAACATATGTGCCAAGTAATTACTTACTTATTTTTTTTTAACAGACACACATGAAGAAAGCAATTACTTTCTAAAGAGTGTCTTAGAGTGCTTTGTTCTCTGTGTTTCATTACATGATAATAACATTATAAGTCTGAGGTTGGTAGGAATCTTGTTTAACACTATTGATTTTCAAAGCAGCTAACAGATATTAATTGTCATACATGCTTCCTTTTTTCATGAGTAATGCTCTTTGAAGCTGGAAGTGTTAAGTCTGGTAGAATTTTTAAATCGTACAGAAATGAGTTCCCCTCTCAGCATTAGGGGAATAACACAGGAGTTTTAAGTTCTTCACTCATAGTGAAATTTTTGGTCTTGTCTGTTTTCTTTCCAGTTCTAAAATAAATCAGAGTAGAGACTTTTTTTCATTGTCACAAAACCAGATGAATTAACTCTATGAACATCCAGCGTTGTATTCTGTGTTCTATTTAGGGGTCCTTAAGGAGGGCACAGTGACAGGGAAACATCTGGAGGGAGGGATGGGGAGAGCCAACTTGGGTAGGAAGAAGGAGGGAGGGCAGGAGCTTTAGTCTAACAGTGCTTTATGCTGTCTTTTAGGAGACGTTAGTTCAGTTGGCAGCAAAATTGAGAGATGAGGGCTGGGAATGGTGGCTCACCCCTGTAATCCCAGCACTTTGGGAGTCTGAGGTGGGTGGATCACTTAAAGGTCAGGAGTTCGAGATCAGCCTGGCCAATGTGGCAAGACTCTATCTCTACTAAAAATACAAAAAATTAGTCAGGTGTGGTGGCACATGCTGTAGGCCCAGTTACTCGAGAGGCTGAGGCAGGAGAATCACTTGTGGGAGGCAGAGGTTGCAGTGAGCCGAGATGGCACCATTCCACTCCAGCTTGAGTGATACAGCGAGACTCTATCTCAAAATAAAAGTAAAAAAAAAATTGAGAGATGAGGAATATAGACCATGAAGCCATACTCACCTGGGTTTAAATCCTAGTCTGCTGCCTGATATCTATGTGACTTTGGGGAAGTTACTCTGTGCCTCAGTTTTTTAATCCATAAAAGATGGTAGTTACGGTACCTATTTCATAGGGTTGTTGTGAGGAATGAATGAGTTTACATGTATAGGGTTTAAGCAGTTCCTGCTGTAAAGTATGTGTTAGCTATTAATTTAATCATCATTCAAGTAGTTTTATCCATTTTCAATGGCTCAATGTTAGTTCTGTAAATGATAAAGTTTGTCAATATAGAGATATATAATGAGAGTCTATTTAAACATGAATTCAAATTTTATTGACTAACTCTGCTTGTAACAGACTTCTACCTTGAACAACGACATAGTTATTTGATGCAATGCTATTTTATATGATGTCTAGCAGCGGTGATAAATTTTCATTAGGTATATGCTGAAAGGAAGAAGGAAGGAAGGAAGGAAGGAATAATGCTAAAATGTATTGGGTGCTTATTTTGTGTCAAGCATTATACTAAGCTCTGCAAACATTCTAATCTAAGCCTTTTAACAGCCATAGATAGTCACTGGTGTTATGTGTGTTTTGCAGCTGAGGAAGTTGATGCTCAGGGAGTTGAATAATTTTCCATGAGCCTCAGAGTCAGTGAGAGCTGGGATAAGAAACTTACTCCAGAGCAGAGCTCGTAGTCCATTCTCTTAACCGGCCCGCTTTGTGAATGGTCTCTGAGTCATGGTTCATGAAAGGGATTTAGGTAGCCTGGCTTTTCAAGTATAGCTATTATTGATGTGTCTTTTCCCAACATGTAGTGCACACTTTCTGTCTCACTCAGCTTTTCTCGGGGTCCTCTTTAGCATTGTTGTTATATCATGTGTTGTATCGATGTTATTGGAGACTGTCGAAGAATGTGAGTAGGTTTGCTCTGCTTTGAAATGACCCCATGCTTTAATATTATTTTTGTTTATTTGCTATAATTTCCCCCTTTCTGTTATGCACCTTCACTTTGGGCTATTATGAGTACATTGTTAATGTTTGCATATAATTTTAAGTCAATGGCTGGGGCTGGGACGGGCAGGGAGGCTGAGTGCGATGCTATGTGAAAAGCATGCCGGGTGCAGTGGCTCACGCCTGTAATCCCAGCACTTTGGGAGGCTGAGGTGGGCAGATCACTTGAGCCCAGGAGTTCGAGACCAACCTGAACAACCGAGTGAGACCCCTCCTTCTCCACAAGAAAATAAAAAAAAATTGGCCACGATGCCTGTAGTCCCAGCTATTTGGTAGGCTGAGGTGGGAGGATCACTTGTACTCGGGAGGTCAAGGCTGCAGTGAGCCATGATCATGCCATTGTACTTCAGCCTGGGCAACAGAGTAAGACACTATCTCTAAAGAAAAAAATCAAAATAAATAAATAAACAAATAAAAGGCAAACCAACCACACAAAACTAGCTATCATGAACCAACTGCTAATTAGGGGGCAGACGTTTTATGACGTCCATTCAAAACAATGTCTTATTTAATTTTAATGATCCCCAAAATACTTATTACCCCTCTCATAGATAAGAAGGCCTACTTGGAAAAGCAAAATAATTTCCCCGGGATCCTATAGTTAGCAAGTGGTAAAGACAAGATGCAAACCTAGGTCTGTCTGAAGCCACAGCCCATGAGCTGTCCCCTACACTACACTGCCTGCCTTCTTCTGGAGAGTGTGAGAGCCAGGGGGCTGTAGGGATTCAGGGGATTGGAATGGAGAGACTCCAGAGGTAAGTGAGCAGTGCCTGATAGGTAAGGACCTTGTAAGCAGCCAAGTACTAAGAGGGTCAGGCATGATCATAGCTATGTTCTCTGTAGACATATGACGTTTTTTCTTTTTTGAGATGGTTTCGCTCTTATTGCCTAGGCTGGGGTGCAGTGACACGATCTTAGCTCACCGCAACCTCCGCCTCCAGGGTTCAAGCAATTCTCCTACCTCAGCCTCCCAAATAGCTGGGATTACAGGCATGTGTAACTATGCCCAGCTGATTTTGTAGTTTTAGTAGAGACGGGGTTTCTCCATGTTGGTCAGGCTGGTCTCAAACTCTTGACCTCAGGTGATCTGCCCACCTCAGCCTCCGAAAGTGCTAGGATTGTAGGTATGAGCCACTGCACATGGCCAACAGATGACCTTTTAAATTATTTTTATTTTTATTTTTTTGAGACAGAGTTTCACTCTTGTTGCCCAGGCTGGAGTGCAGTGGTGCAGTCTCAGCTCACTGCAACCTCCGCCTCGTGGGTTCAAGCGATTCTCTTGCCTTGGCCTCCCAAGTAGCTGGGATTACAGGCACTCGCCACCACACCCAGCTAGTTTTTGTATTTTTAGCAGAGACAGGGTTTCACTATGTTGACCAGGCTGGTCTCGAACTCCTGACCTCAGGTGATGCACCTACCTTGGCCTCCCAAAGTGCTAGGATTACAGGTGTGAGCCACCGTGCCCAGCCGACCTTTTTAAAATTAAAACTGTCTCTTTCAATTTATTTATTCAGTAGATTTTTTTGAGTACCTAATCTGTGTCAGGCACTGAGCTGGTGATTACATTCTGAATAACTGAGATTGCTGGAAGTCTGCCCCAAGCAATCTTCTCAACATAAAGCCCTTTCCTGACTATCTTAAAATCTTCATTTGATATAACTTTAAATATCTTTGAAAATAGCACACTGAATTATTAATGACTAATTGTGGGAATCGTTCTCTCAACTGTGACCTTTAGCAGCTGATAGAGCACTTTGTTAGAAACATTAGTTAAAAAAATGAATTTTCACTTTGCAATGGATCTATATTCTTACTGGATTGAATTCAACGTTAATGCTTGCAATACTGCTTGCATTCTGGTTATAATTGGTGCGAGCGTGTTGAGCATTTATGAACTTGGAAGCTTGAATGGCAGAGTTTGGAAGTGACGAATCATAGTTAGAATGTGGCTGCCCTGTTAGGTAGGGTCAGGAGCCTCTGATTGCTAAGGAAAGGTTGAAAGGGGACTGAGAAATTGCCCCATGGGGAATCATGCAGTCAAGAAGTCCAAGGCCCTAGCACTACAATTTCAGTTCTACTGTCTGTGGTTGCTTCCTAGTGCTCTGCAACGTGGCAACCGCGGGTAAATTTAAAGACAGAAATCTGAGTCTAATAGCTCCTGTTCTACTTTTCTTAGGGTGCTTTGCAATACTTGTTAATTTTCCCTCTCTGAATTTTGATAGCACTCATGATCTATACCATATAATCTGACATTTAATTACATGCATTTGCATTTCTTAGAGGTTGTTTCCTATATTTTGCTTGCTTATGAATAGGTTACAGGTTCTTGAAGGCAGAGACTAAGTCTAAATATCTTTGTCGGTAAATCTCATACTTGGTTAAGTATTGTGAAGGCCAGTTAAGTGGGTGGCAATACATTCTTTTTTTTTTTTTTTTTTTTTTGAGACAGAGTCTCGCTCTGTCACCCAGGCTAACGTGCAGTGGTCTGATCTCTGCTCACAGCAACATTCTCCTTCTGGATTCAAGCAATTCTCCTGCCTCAGCCTGTCCAGTAGCTGGGATTACAGGTGCCCACCACCATGCTTGACTAATTTTGGTGTTTTTAGTAGAGACAGGGTTTCACCATGTTGGCCAGGCTGGCCTCAAACTCCTGCCTCAGCCTCCCAAAGTGCTGGGATTACAGGTGTGAGCCACCAACCCTGGCTGGGTCAATACATTCTTAAGTGTTTGCAGAAAAATATTTGAATACTATCAAAAATTTAAAACATATTTCACATGGGATATTAATGCTTTTCTTCTGAGAAAAAAATGTTTATATTGGTCCGCATAACATGCTATAGTCTACATTATTTTTCTATTGAATTTATAATTTAGTGATTTATCATAAAATACACATTGTAGAAGGTTAACAATGTTAGCAGAACTAATCCATTGGTGCCCAAAAATACTTGAATGAAATTCTAATTAGGTTGCTGATTATAATATTCAGTATAACACTAATATAATTGTAGATTTCTCATTTATATCAACAGAAAAGGAGAATTCCTTCATTTTCCTAGTTTGCCCAACTTCCTATCTCTTTACAATTGATGATAAAGTTTCCTTGAGAATTTTATCACCATGAACTTCTACTTTACTAGTAATTTGTTCTCACTCACAAAAGAAAAGCCATAAATGCTATTCACATTTTCCAATTTTTAGGTGGAGTGGATTCCTCCTTTGTGCCATTGCAATGTTTCTTGTGATATTCCCAATGTTTACTTTTCCAAAAAAGCTTCCACCTCGACACAAGAAAAAGAAAAAGAAAAAATTTTCTGTTGATGCTGTTACTGATGATGATGTTCTGAAGGAGAAATCAAACAACAGTGAACAAGTGGACAAAAAAGTTTCTTCTATGGGATTTGGAAAGGATGTCAGAGGTAATGTATCTCTCTTGAATAAATACGTGCATGGTGCTTTGATCGGTGCTACTCCAAGTGTGGTCCCAGGCCACTGCTGTCTACCCACCATCTGTGGATTGGCCTGTGGCCAGATAAGTACTAAGATTGAGAGCAAATGTTGCAAAACTCTTTTAGAAACTTGACAGAGTAATTTTTTGTCTGTTGCATCTAATAATAATTTAAAAATTAAGCTTAAACTTTGTATGTGTTTTAAAAAATTAATTTTAAAATAATTCAACATTTTTGTCTTTGCAAAAGTATTAGTAGATGACAGACTAGAAATAATAATTTTAAAAAATCATTCTTCCTCACACAGTTTGAGAAGCACTGATTTAGATCGTAAAGAAACAGATGTCTATATGTTATTTACTATAATTAGAGAAGTCTGATTTTTAAAATATTAAAAATCAAGTGTGTTGTGCAATGGAGGGTTTGTTTCAGGGGGCCAGTGGCTTTGTGTGGTTTCATGCATACGTAAGTGTAAAACCTACCACTAGAAACGGATCTCACTTAACAGCAGCTTTGTCAAATGCTTGCATGTGGCCCCAGAGAAGGGAGGCCAGGAGACGGGCCTCTAAACCCAGTGTAGAAGCATCCAGAAGGTCTTGGTGATGTATGGTTTATTTTTTTCATTTTTGTTTCTTTTAAAAATGCTAATTAAAGCTAGATTAGGCCATCTATAGCCTAAACAGTTTGAACTGATCATGACCAGACAATATTTATTCAGTATTTTATGTATCTGTTGAATGATAGCAAGTTCCTTTAATTCCAGAAACCTATAATGCTACACTCCCATTAATTTCAGTTTAGTTTCCAACATTCTGTGAATTGATTTTTTTTGGTATGAATTATGAAGCATAATACTTATCGAGTGCTTTCATGAATCAAGGTTGTGTTAGGTAAAATGTACCTGGGTACATTATTGTCTCATTTTGACTGTATACACAGTGTGGCCAAAGAGGAACATTTTCAGCCTAGAATAAAGTTACTCATATGTTACATGTCCCTACAGCCTAAGAATAATAATAGTTAGATTGGACCATTTTTAAAGACTACATTTTTGAAAGCAAATGAAATGCCATTTCATTAAAAATGCTTCTTTGCACTTACATTTTAGATTTGGCCCTCTCCCTTCCCATGATTTTGTGACAGTGTGCAGTTTTGGAACTGTACGTGACTTCTTATGCTCTAATAACATAAAGCGTTCTCTGGACACTGGCATGGCTTGTCTCTTCCCATGTGTACTGGCCCATCATTTTTTTGTGAACCTATTATAGACCATTATGACTACTATCAAAAGAGTGATATTTTTTTTTCACAACTCAATTGAGACAAGCTTGATGTCACAGAGTTTAAAACACAGCAATAGCCTTTGAGTTTTTTTTTTTTTTTTTTTTTTGAGGTGGAGTCTCACTCTGTCGACCAGGCTGGAGTGCAGTGGTGCAATGTCCACTCACTGCAACCTCTGCCTCCCAAGTTCAAGCAATTCTTCTACCCCAGCCTCCCGAGTAGCTGGGATTACAGGCGCCCACCCACACTTGGCTAATTTTTGTGTGTGTGTGTGTGTGTGTTTTTTAGTAGAGATGAAGTTTTACCATGTTGGCCAGGCTGGTCTCAAACTCCTGACCTCAGGTGATCCACCCTCCTCGGCCTCCCAAAGTGCTGGGATTATAGGCGTGAACCACCGTGCCTGGCCAGCCTTTGAGTCTCCATTTATGGAGACTATAAAGTAGACTCAAAGGAAGAAATAAAGTCATAGGTAAGATAATATATATTTTATATAAAATTTCACATGAATATGAAACATAAATCACCTAGCTTAGGGTTGGGTGACTTGTATGTGAAATATATGATTTATTGGATCATAGAAAATAGGGAGAAGATTGATATCAAATACCAACAACAGATACAACTGTTGATGGGAATGAAGTTCTTTTGGAAGATGCAGTGTAGACGATGCTATCAATGGCCTGTCCACATTTTCAGACCCTACTGTTTTCATGGCAGAGGTCCACTAACTGTCAGGACTGAAATGATTTGCCTGAAGGGTTTTCTTTGTGAGCCGGGAAAACTGCTTGGCTCCTGCTTGAGGTGGTCTTCAGGCACCACGGAATGAAACCCGTGGCCTCCCATGCCCCAGAGAAGTCTTAACTGGATGATTGATAAACACCGCAGCTCCTGCCCCTCATTGGGGAGGGAATTCTGAGGTGTGTTTCTGTGCCTTTCGTGGGCTCCTTCCAGTGCACTTCGACCGCGTTCCCCACCCAGTGTTCCCTGAGTTGCCCAAATAAATTACTTGGACGTGAACTGTTATCTCAGGGCCTGCTCCTGGGGAACCCACACTTAGATATGCTGGCTTGGAAGTGATCAAGGCCATTGAGAATTTAAAAATGATTTTTGGAAATGGAATCTATACACTATTTTTGTGGGATATCTTCTTGTACTGCCAGGGTTTGCTTTTCTGTTTTTTCTATGCTCAATTTGATGGTTCAAGATATTTTCTTTTAAAAACAAGAATAAGAGGAGTCTTTGAACGATGGTGCGTAGTTGGCTTATAAAATCTGTTTCTACTCTGATTTTCTTGTTAGTCTTTTTGATAAAGTCTCCTTTATTTACTCTATGTCTTGATTATTGTGACTAATCCTACTTCTGTAGCCAAACCTCCTGATTGGGACACACAGCTGATTGATTTCATTGTTTCCACTTGTACTGGATCTCTAATCATATCAAGACTGGAACTTCAAGAGACACATTATCTTGTTAGAAAGAAATACCGTTTTAATTGAATTATACTAAAAATGTTTTGCTAAAATGACATTGATGGTATTAAAATAATGTTCAATTAGAATATTTAAAATTAATTTATTTTTATCTTGTATTATTGGGGTTATTTTTAACAAAGCTGAGATTTATTATTGAGGTCTTGCCTTAAAGAATGGTTCGTAGAAAAGTCCATTTTGAGTTAAATCTGAGTTTGAGTCCCAGATCCTCTTTTCCTTTCTATTTTCTAGAGTAGGGCTTCTTTTGGTCTTAATTTTCAAACTATCTATTCTATTTTATTTTATTGAGACAGAGTCTTTCTCTGTCACCCAGGCTGGGGTGCAGTGGTATGATCTTGGCTCACTGAAGCCTCAACCTCCCAGGCTCAAGTGGCCCTTCCTGCCTCAGCCTCCCCAGTAGCTGGGACTACAGGCCTATGCCACCACACCTAGGTAATTTTTGTATTTTTTGTACAGATGAGGTTTCATCATGTTTTACAGGCTCATCTGGAACTCCTGGGCTCAAGGGATCTCTGCCTGCCTTGGCCTCCCAAAATGCTGGGATTACAGGTGTGAGCCACCGCATCTGGTTTCTTGGTCTTTATTTTATATTTGAAATTTGGATACCAATATTAGTACCTTCAAAGAGGAGGTAGAAGTTGGTAACTTATACTTCCTTAAAAAGACAATTATTGATCAGGTGTAGTGGCTCATGCCTGTAATCCCAGCACTTTGGGAGGCTGAGGTGGGCAGATCACCTGAGGTCAGGAGCTCGAGACCCGCCTGGCTAACATGGCAAAACCCCATCTCTACTAAAAATACAAAAATTAGATGGGTGTTGTGGTGAGCACCTGTAATCCCAACTACTTGGGATGCTGAAACAGGAGAATCACTTGAACCCTGGAGGTGAAGGTTGCAGTAAGCCAAGATTGTGCCACTGCACTCCAGTCTGGGTGATGGAGCGAGACTCTGACTCAAAAAAAAAAAAAAGAAAAGAAAATTATTTGAGCCATACAGAACGGTGCCCTTTTGGGAATTTCTACTGCAGAGAATGATAAAAGAAAATATACTCCTCCTCCACATTTTAATGACAGACATTGAGAAAATCTGACTCAGTGTTTTCATACTCTTACTATAAATTATTCAGGAATAACGCTGATTTAAGACACCACAAAGGGGAAAGTAGAATTTTCAATGTGTCTGCATTACATTCCACAAAGAGATCAGCATTGATTCCATCAAAAATCTTACCAATAAAAATAAACACTTAAAATATTTAAGTGAATCCATTTCCCTGAGCTTTGAGGTCCAGCATTTTAAAGCATTCCAAATTTAACTGGGCATCTTTCTCTCTAAAAAACTTTTGGTGGCAGTTAATCATAGAACGATTTTGCTTTCTATGTTCACTTTTTAATCTTTGAAGCTTAATTGTGTATTACTAATTAAGCATAAAATGTAACACTTTTTTCTCTGCTAGAGTTTTATCTGTTAGGGTTCAATATATTTAAAACCCTAACTAAACAAATAGTTACTCTGAGGTGATAAACTGATTTAAAGAGGCTACTGAAAGTTAGAGAAGTTTGCTCATGGAAGGATAATGTTGGCATCATTGAATTCGTTGAATGTTCACTCTGTACAGGGTGCTGTACTCCATGCTTTAGTTATAAAGTTGTGTGAGCCATGGTTTGCCCTCCAAGAGCATAGAGTCCACTGTGGGAACCAGGACAAATACAGATGGAAATGTATTAAAGAGCATAAAAAGAGAACAGGTGGAATGGTGTGGAGGTTTAAGGCTGCAGAGGGATTAGGAAAACTTATATAGAGGAGGTGGGATTTGAGATGACCCTGGAAGGATGGGGAGGATTTCCGCAGGTGGAGGCGGGTGTCAGAAATGTTCAGGCAGACAGAGCAAAGGCTAGAAGCTAGGACCGTGTAGGTGTATTTGAAAATGCGGAACAAGCATTTTGTGGTTGGCGTGTTGGATATTATGTGGCAGAGGCCTGGAAGATGAGGTTGGGAAGGTCGAGCAGGGTATATGGTAGAGAATGTGAGCTCTAGTGTGAGCTCTCTGATTCCTTTTCTAATGGGGAATGGGGAGGTTTAAGCAGGCATTTGGCAGCACTCGAAGAGGTAGATTAGGGAGGAGGAGGAGCAGATTGGTAGGAAGGGGCGCAGGTACACAGCTGCGGGCAGAGTCCAGTGGAGAGGTTTCGGCTAGTGGAGAAGGAGGGGACAGCAGCCTGCTAACCTGGCCTTGCTGCTTTGACTATTACCCCCTTTCTACCTGCCTTCCACTCAGCAGCCAGAAATGTTAAAATGCCACTCCTTTGCTCAAAGCTCTGTGGTCTCCCAGCGCATTCATAGAAAAGTCCATTCCTTTATGACCTATGATTTAACCCCTGGTTACCTCTTCGATTCTATCTCCTTTCAGTCCTATTTGTTTATTGTATGTTCTGCTTCAGCCACACTGGGCCCATTGTTGGTCCTCAAATGTGCCAGGCACACGCTCACCCCAGGACCTTTGCACTTGCCACGCATGTGCTGAGAATGTTCTCTTCCAGAGCCTCTCACTTTCCTCAGTGCACTTCTCACATGGCCCCTTTTCAGTGAGGCTTTCCTTAGCCACCCTGTCAAAATCTCCAACCTCCCCTCCAAGGCTTCTTCCCTCCATTCTGCCTTTGGTTCTCTCCTTAGCACTCATCACTCACCTACCAGAGATTTTACTTTATCTTATTTATTGTCTCCCCAGTGAGAAAGTAAGCTCCATGAAGTTAGGGATTTTTTTTTTTTTTTTTTTTGTCCATCACATTTCCTGCTGAGTTTATACCACCTAGAAGATACATAGCAAGTATTTGATGAATTGATTATGGAATGAGAGGAGGGGAGAAGGAGGTCATTTCATTTCTTTTCTTTCTTTTATTTTGAGACAGTCTCCCTGTGTCTCAGTCTGGAGTGCAGTGGCGCCATCTCTGTTCACTGCAACCTCCGCCTCCTGGGCTCAAGTGATTCTCCTGCCTCAGCCCCCTGAGTAGCTGGGATTACAGACACCGCCACCACACCTGGCTAATTTTTGTATTTTTAGTAAAGATGGGGTTTCACCATGTTGGCCAGGATGGTCTCGAACTCCTGACCTCAGACGATCTGCCAGCCTCAACCTCCCAAAATGTTGGGATTACAAGTGTGAGCCACCGTACCTGGTGAAAGAGGTCATTTCTTTAGGATGTGACAACTGACATGGGAATGATGGAGAGAGAGGTACCAGAGGTGGTTGTAGGGTTGAACCTCAGATAATGGGGAGAGGAACTAGTTGAGGGAAGCGGAAGGAATAAATTGTGAGTTTGAGCTGCCCAAGAACACCCAGAACCGTTGCATGTGCGCCTTTGCTAGGTGTTTTGGAACAAGTATAGTATGAATGTGTTAGGGTCAATGTTTGACCCAGCAAAGAGGGATTGCCAAAAGCTACAGGCCTGGGCCCTGTGCTCTTAGTCTCCTTGCATATTGCCTTTGCTGAATTGCACTTTAGTTTTGTGTTTGCAGCTTTATTGAACTGCTGCTTGAATTCCCCATATTTGCTGTAGGATGGTTGCTCAGTGCCCTTTGTAGAAAATCCCTTTCCTTGGATCAATGGTGCTCAAACCTAGCCCACATCAGCATCACCACAAAGGCTCCCTAAAATCCAAGTCTCTAGATCCAGTCCACAGTCTCTGATTCAGTAGGTTTGGAGTGGGCCTGAGAATTAGCATTTTT
Organism: Cacajao melanocephalus; assembly: GCA_963573385.1. NCBI lineage: Eukaryota > Metazoa > Chordata > Mammalia > Primates > Pitheciidae > Cacajao > Cacajao melanocephalus. The sequence goes on along the minus strand of CAUYLG010027842.1, from coordinate 39,559 downwards.
TTAAAAACAATTTCCTAGGTGATACTGAAGCTATTAGTCCAGGAACCACACTGTGAGAACCACAGCTCTAGAACATACTTAGGAAAAGCTTTGTTCTCCTTGAAGAATGCAGAATGTTTCTGTGTTTCTGATATTGATGATTATACAGCTTTTTGCTTTGACGGCCAGGAAAGTCAGAGTCAAATCTGAAGCCCAAGAAAAGTCTTACAGCCACATTGAATTCTTTCCCCCAGTTTGGATGCTCTGCTCTATTTATGTTTTCTGTGTATCTAATTCTTTGTTTCTTTTCTGTCCGACTTTTATTTTATTGGATGTATGATTTCTGGTGTTAAGCCACATCTTTACATTTGGACTTGCAGCTTAGGAGGTAAAAGGTAAAATGGTAACAGTCCAGGCAAAGAATCCCTAAAAAAGAAAGCTCTTTCTTTATACTCAGCAAAATAACTGTGGGGTGACTTATCAAACTAGCATCTCCTTAGAAAGATATGTGAAAGTACTCATGAGTGCTGATTTAAACAAACAAGGTAGTACTGTGGCCAGGAGCCACTAATGACGTATTTTGGGCCCTGGCAGCCACTGTTTCTACCTCCTTGTTGTAGGTGAGTGTCTTGGGCTCTATGTGCTAAGCTGCGAGGTGAGTGTGGCATGCTAGTGTCATCTAGTTCCTGTCTTTTCTAGGCAAGCAGCAAATGTCATTTGCTGGTATGTTCTGGAGGGGAGGGAGGACTCAGAGTACTTTCATGGGGCCCTGTGATTGGGAAACCTGCGGGGTCATTTCTTTCAAAGCAAATGAGCAGGAAATGAGGGCATGTAGGTCCTGTGTTGGCCATGTTGCATATGATAAGCAACCTTGGTTTTGCTTTTACAGAAAACCCTGACTAAAAGTAGTTTGATTCTTCTGGATTACATGCATGGATAAGTTGTATCTGCCATATGCTCAAGAACATACAGGATCATGTGAGACTCACAGGCTATAAAAGTTACTGAGGTTTTCACTGCAGGATGATCATATTTTTTCACCAGCTTTTTGATGCACCAGAAGGCTTTAAAGAATGCAAATAACAGGAACTATAAGATTAGAGATAATAGAACGTTTAAATACAGTCATCCCTTGGTATCTATGGGGGATTGGTTCCAGAACCCCTCCTTGGATACCAAAATCCGCGATGCTCAAGTCTCTGATATAAGATGGTACAGTATTTGCGTATAAGCTACACACATCCTCTGGTATACTTTAAGTCATCTCTTGACTAATTATAATACCTAATACAATGTTAATGCTATGTAAATAGTTGTCATATGGTATTGATTAGGGAATAAGGACAAGAAAAGAAGTCTGTATGTGTTCAATACAGATGCGCCCACTCATTTTTTTTTTCTGAATATTTTCGATCCGTGGTTGGTTGAATCCATGGATACAGAGTCCATGGATGTGGAGAGCCAACTGCGCTTTCAGTACTTATAAAAGAAGGACATCAAGGAATTTCAAGAGATGTTAAAGGCTATTCACTAATTTGCACCCGTAGGATTTTAATTTATAGAGCTATCTGAGTGATGACATGACGGGGTTAATACTGCTGGTAGAAGAACAAATTACTTACACTTCCTAAGAGAAGGGAGCATCCCCTGCCACGCAGGGTCATGGAGGGAGCATCAGGGTTGGTTAGGAGGCAGAAGTCGAGTGAGGCCAGAGTCTAGGCCACAGCCTTTATTGGGGTTTCTTGGGAAAGAGCTTAGGATTGGCTAGTTTGAATAATGTCCACAGGCTCTGGGCTGCACGGATGGTCTCCAGTTGTCTGGTACCTGACCCTGAGTGATTTAGGACAGGTGAAGTGTGTGCAAGTTAGAGAAGGAGGTGGTCTGGGCTACCAACTTGGGATTGCTTGCTTTGCGTATGAAAGGTAAGCTCCCAGTGGCAGCTGAGCCCAGTGCTATGTCTAAGAAGTGACTGTAGTCCTGGGAGGGCAGTCTCTCCCTGACCAGCAAGCTTTTAAAGAAGTCAAAACATTATAAAATATAGAAATTTACAAACATGATTAATATAGAAGCTATGTGTTCTAGCTGGAGTATCCGTTCACTGGCCTCCTTCAGCCATAATTATCGGGTGGCGTTTCCTCCCTCTGCTTTTATTACACCGCTTTTCTTCCTCCCACTTCAGGAGGCCTTTCCTATGCCCTCAAGGCAAAGGCCTTGGTACTGCCCATGTGCTTTGCAAAGCACCCTGTATTTTGGCAGTGTCACATTATTTTAAAATTTATCAACAAAAATCCCGTCTTTTATGTAACAATGACCTTTCACTCTGATTGCTTTCATCTTCACTCTTGGTTTCTGTGACCAATGTGAATTTTATGCCTTCTTTGACTTTAGTCCCTTTAAGCTGCCTTTATCTGCTTGTTCAATCACTCTTCTCTCAAATTGTACTTTTATATAAGCAATGGGTGTTATTTAAGACTTTTAGGAAAGGACCAGATGGATTTCCAAATATGTAATTATTGAGATGGCTGGCTGGCAATATCAATCTTAAGGAAATTTCTCCTTTTTTTTTGTTTTTCTTTCTTTTTAACAAATATCTTTATTGAACAATTACTACGGGACTAAGAACTCAGGATTCGTACGTGAAAAGTTACAATTCTTGCCCTCAAAGGGAGGCAGAAAGGAAAATAGACACACTATTAATGGTCAACTCCTAAAATGGAGGTACGCAAGTTCTAAGGAGGTGGAAGGAAGAGGAAGAAGGAACCCATGTTGGCTGCCTGAGTCACAGAGGACTTTTGGGGATGACACATTTCTGCAGCCTTTTAAAACTGCAGCTTTTTAAAAAAGATGCTAAAAGTAATACATGTTCATGACAGAAAACTTAAAGAATAAAATATAAGTGAATTCCAGTCCCATTTCTGAAAATGAAATGCTTAACTTTTTCTAATAGTAAGAAAGTATTTATATTCTGAAACTAGATAGACGTGGTGGTTGTATAACACTGTGACTTTACTAAATTCCACTACATCTTTCACTTTAAAATAGTGAATTTATGTTCTGTGAATTTTGGCACAATAAATTATTTTTAAAAAGGGTATGTATTTTAGTTGAATTTAAACATAAGGAAAATAAACTGCCTAGGCTACTCAATTTTAGATAAATGTCAGTATGTCTGGATATATCCATGTCAAAAATTACGAAAAGCATTAAGAGGGGTCAGCATGTTTGTTTGGTATTTAATGCTCATAATTTATACCTGGGTAGAAATCTACATTTCCAGGTAATAAAATTTAGTCAACCACTTCATAGTAATACTAATTTATCTATTTTGTTTAATAATAAAACAAGCACTAGTCCTCATCCCACCCACAGTTTAAATTTTAAAAAAAAGATATAAAAGGAACGAAATTAATAGCTTATGTTTACCTCTAGAAGGGCTCTTTAGAAGAAAGTAAAAGAGAAAAGTTGGTTTGGATGTACGATGTCAGCAGGTAAAAACAAACACACAAACAACACGCCCTGGGGAAGGAATTTTCTTGCAACCAGAAAAAAAAATCAGAAAATTAATGAATGTTAAAAAAAAATGAAACTAGCATATAGAAATTAGTAGTCATAATTATGACTTTGAATCTTGAAGAAAATTTCAAATTGTGCTATGCATTATCTAGTATTACCAGTTAATACAACAAAAATATTTAAAGCTTTGTTGCTTAAAGAGGCAATCACTCAGATATCTGAAAAGTTAAGCATACCTCTTTCCCAGATATGCTGGATAAAGGATAATATTATATATTTTCTGTTTCTCCTGTTAGTATTTTAATTTTTCTTTAATGGACTTTTTAGTTTATAATCTTATCTAATGCCATTAAGGATTCTTTAGCATTAAAGAACCATATTTTAAGAAGGAGCATAATTTTCTGTTTTCAGTGAGTCCACCACTGTGGACCACTTTTCATCTTATGACTTATGCTGTCTTAGCTCTTAACCCACTCCCCAGGAGGAAATTATGCCTCTTTGGAATGGACTACATTTTCTCACAAGTATATGAATATTGTTTTAGTATACCTTATTGCAGTGATATAATAAAGAATGTTAATATATACATTCAAGTATATTTTTGGAGTGCCTCCTGTAGGCCGGGCGAATGCTGGGAGCTGAAGATGTACAGATACCCCAAGGTCCTGCAGTCACAGCTTTTATAGTCTCCTGAAAGGAATAGGCAGGTAAACACATGCAGCTACCTAATAATTGGTGACTAGAGATATGGACCAAATACATGGGAGCACAGAGAGGGAGCCCCCTAGTCTGTCTAGAGAAGCTGTGGATGCTTCCTACAGGGGCAGATGCCAATCCTGAAACTTGATAGGTGAGTTTGACATTTGCCAAGGAGACAGGTGGGGAATAGTACATAAATAGTACAGAGATAAAGAAGACCATTCCATGGATGGAGCTTGGGACTTCAGGGCAGAAGGGCAGGCAGGAGCTCGTTCTCATAGGCCTGGCACGCCCAGTGGTGTTCATGGTAGCTGGGCCTTCCTCTTATGCTTGGTCAATCCCTTTGTTGGCATAAGTTTTTCAAATATATCAGGAAAACAAAGTGTGTTTCAGTAATCTAATACAACAGCAAAAAGACATAATACAAGTCCTTTCAGGTTGTGAAGAACAGAAGCCAGTTTAAGCCACCTGGGATACTGGGGTTTTCTAGTCCAAGACTCCAGGGGAAAGCAGAAGCCCCAGTGGCCAGGCCCCTGGCAGATAGGTATGCGCCCATTGCCATTAAGCCCCACAGTCACTCTGCAGACTCCACTGTGGCTCCAGGCTCAGTTTTCCTTAACTTTTGTCTCTCATTCAATCTTCATACTCCCTACCTAATTATGTCTTTCTAGTCTCAAATGCAGACACTCTAAGGGAAACAAAGTCAAGGGATTTTTGGCCAGTCTTTGCTCACATAGGGTGCCTCTGGTGGCTGTTGGGTTGCCTGTTGGTAGCACCTCTGAGTCCAGCCTCCTTCCCTGGTCCAATCAGCTCATTTGGGGATATCAGGTCCTATGGTAAAAACCTTGCAGCTTTTGTATAAGGAGCCACAGAAGAGGGGTCTTCCAGTGTGGCAGGGACCTGCAGAGCCCTCTGCAGCCTGGGATACATTTCTCATCAAATTAAATAAACTCCCAGAAAGTTTATCTCTCTGCCCACTTGAAAAGATGATTGCACCTTTCAGGTTCACTGAAGTTGGTGCTTGTTTAAGCTTTTCTCATCTAAATAAAGGCCTTTTATAGTCCTAGTTATTCAGGAGGCTGATGCAGGAGGATGGCTCGAGCCCTGAGTTTGAGGCTGCAGTGAGCTATGATCACTTTGTTGGATCCTGGCCTGGGCGAAAGAGGGAGACCCCATCTCAAACAAACAAACAAACAAACAAACAAAAAAAAAATCAAGACCTTCGTCTGAAACAAACTTTAAATTGTAGACTTATGTTATGAATGAGCATAAAATGTTCACACGTGCCAGAATACGTTTGGCTAATGGTCGAAAAATTACAAACATATCAATACCTGCTGCCTTAAATGATGCTATGATCAATGAAGTTTGGAGGATAAATTACGGCCTCTGCCCTCACTGAGATTGATCCAGTCTTTCCTAAACACCACCCCTTACCAGCTTCCATAAGAATCCACTCACACTACCCATCTCAAATTTTCTGAATCTTGACCAAAGGGTTTGGAGGCCATTGGGTGCATCAGATTTATTGTAACATAGCCCTGTTGTGATTGGAGTGCAATTTAACACCAGGTCCACGTGCACGTGATGATGGGGCCGCCTATACTGCCATCAGTGTGCATCTGGAAGGCAAAATTGATCTGCCAATGCTATTAACACTTCTTTTAAAAGTGATTTCAGAGTATAGTCCACTTTAAATTACATCCTCTTGAATTTGGGGGCTTTGTGTTGAATTTTATTCCTACTTTACCACTGTTTAAGGCATTTCCTGGTTTTAGTGTCAGCTTGAATTTGTAAGATTTCCTAGCATTAAATAATCAAAAAATGATAATCACTGTCATTATTTTATCACCTCTCCATCATGCTTTTTACTGCATCTTTGGTTTTACAATGACACAGTTATAAATGACACCGAGAAATTGATCTAAAATATATTCTGCAGAATGAAAATGAAGTATTTGGTTGCAAATTTATGAAGGTTTAACAACTCCTTTGCTAATTTAGGCTTCCAAACTTTGTGTTTTTGAAATAATTTTGAATTTACATGAAAGGTATAGAAATAGCACAGGGCACCAGTGTATTCCTGATTCCCCAATTGTTAACATTTCTGAGAAGTTGAGGGTATGGTACTCTACTGTTCCTAATACTTCAGTATATGTTTCCTAAGTACAAGAATACTCTCCTATATGACCACAGGGCAACCATAAGAATCAGGAAATTCACATTGATCTCTTGCTACCATCTAAACCATAGGCCTCAGTCAAATTTTGCTGATTATCCCAATAATGCCCATTATGTCCACGATCCAATCCTGGATCACATGCATTTAGTTTTTGTGTCTTTTAGTCTCTTTCAATATGAGTCAGTTGCTCATCCTTTTTTGTTTTTCATGACCTTCATTTTTTTTTTTTTTTTTTTTTGATACAGAGTCTTATACTGTTACCCAGGCTGGAGTGCAGTGGGGTGATCTCAGCTTACTGCAGCTGCTGCCTCCCACATTCAAACGATTCTCCTGCCTCAGTCTCCTAGGTAGCTGGGATTACAAGCTCTTGCCACCGCACCTGGCTAATTTTTTTTTTTCTGTATTTTAGTAGAGATGGGGTTTCACTATGGTGGCCAGGCTGGTCTCGAACTCCTGACTTCGTGGTCTGCCTGCCTTGGCCTCCCAAAATGCTGGGATTACAGGTGTGAGCCACTGTGTCCAGCTGATCTTGATCTTTTAAAAAAGGTACAAACCAGTAACTTTGTATATCCATTGACTTTGAATATCCCTCAATTTGGATTTGGTGATATCTCCTGATTTATGGATCTTTGCAGATACACCACTGAAATGATGCTATGCTCAGTACATAAGAGCAGAGACACATAGTGTTAATTTGCCCTATCACCAGTTTGGCTAACTTTTATCACTAGGATAAGATAGTATTTGCCAGGTTCTTTCACTCTAAAGTTAATAAGTATAATGTAATTATTAATCAGTGAGTAGTTAAAAAGTACTCTGTGGGGAAATATTTTGAGGCTATGTAGATACAGTTGACACCCGTTATTTGTGGCAGATTTGTTCTATAAAGTCACTGTGAACACTGGATTAACCTGGACTAAGCTTCGCTCCTATGGGAGGTACAGGGTTTGGCTCCTATTACAACATAATCCTCAACAAATCAGTCAATACACGACCTTGCTTTATGTAACTTTCTGTTTAAAGACTCCTTATTTAATACATAGGGTTGATTCATTATCATTGAACTTATGGTCAATTACACTGTAACTCATGCCTGAAGGAAGCTTAGCTAACATGAGAATTTTCTCCATAAAGCACATCACCACCTCTTACACTTTAGGAACCATAGACAGCACTGCAGCACAAGGGATTTTAAACAATGAGATCACCAGCAAAAAGTACAAAAATGCAAAAAATGTGAGTCAATGTATTACGGAAAGGACACGAGTTTACAATATGAGAACTGAAACAAGAAAGCAGAGTTCCACCTTGTTCCACCTTAGCTGGGAATGTGTGTGTTGGACAACTCAAACTTTTTTCTGGTCTGCTTATTACTGTGAAAGTGCTGCAAGTGTTAATTTTGAGGTTACGAATAAATTTTAGCGAGTAGACATCTTTGCAAATATGGAATCTGTGAGTAATAAAGACCGACGATATCTCATTCTTATTAGAATTTTGCTTACTGGTTTTAGTATCTACTGAGGTCAAATTGTCCCAGATTGGCCAGTGAGAATCCTTCAAACTGTCCTCTGTGGGATTTTCTGACATGCCCTCACCATTCCATGAACACATTTTTGCTTTCTTGTTCAACAAGGTTCAACAAGGCTTATCTTATATTTTCTCTGCCCCAGTTGTAAAGTTAGACATTTTTTCAGAGAGCTCTGGTTCCTTTTAGTAGAAAATGGTTTTTAGAAACCAAGAATTGGGTGCCAGGTAGATGCATTCCTACCAAGGTGTTATTACTTCTAAGACTTGTGAGCAGACAGAGGAAGATCTATATTTATACCCACACACAAACACACACATAGTCCATCATCCATGTATCTACATCTAATCTATTTATCTATCTGCCTATCTGAACCAGTACCTACAGTTCCAATCTGACATAGAACAATCCCCCTTTCCATTTTGTAACCCCCTTCTTTGGCAGTTAGAAAACTGATTTCCATTGTTTTCAATGTACTTATAACTTGCCAAGTCTCCTTTGATATAAAACAAATGAAAAAACAAACAAACAAACAAACAAACAAAAAACACCCAGCCCCACCGACCAAAGGTACAACCCTGGATACTGTGCTCCCACCTCAGCTCCTGGAGGGCTGTACGCTGAAAGCTCAGCCCCAGTAAAGGGGAACAAGAAAGGTAGAACAAAGAAGAAAGAAACTTAGAGTCGTTGAAGGTCTGAACTTCTGCTAATTTTTCTTAAATAACAACGGACTTTTTTAACAAGAGAGAACCGTTATGCATGTTTTTTAGTTACCCTTGACATTAGAAGGCTATTTTATCATACTAAATGGCTATAGAAGAAAAACCCATTCGATATAACTAGTATTTCTTAGAATAGTAATGTGATGGTATGTTTTTTGTTTATGTTAAAATTTATTTTATATTTTTCCCAGGTTAGAGTCAACACATTGGCTTTTAATATGCAGCTAACCTTAATTTGAATCTTTAAATGTTGATAGGTAATCTTAATTTTCTAAGTTTAAAATTTTGGATATGACATTTTAATTTACAGTGTTTACAGGAGGCTGTAGGATGATTTTATGAAGCATTTTGATTATGTTTTTCTCTGTGTGTTTATCCATGTTAAAAAAGCATGCATCTTAATTTTTCTTTTAGATCGTTAATTTAAACTTTAAAAATTAAATTAAGATATAGAACATTAAATTTAGTTTAAATTTTTAAATGATGACAGTGAGCAGTCTTAACTTTCTAAGTTTCAAATTCTGTTGACTAGGAAGCTATGAATTATAGCTTTAATAAAAGCTGTTGGTTAATTTTACTGAAACGACTTTATTATGCGGAAGGAGATAACTGTTCTGAGATAACTGTATTGCCAAAAATAATGCAGCTTCCTTTTTCTATGAAGATACATAAAGATTACATAAATGTACATTAATTCACATTATAACCATGTAAAAATACAAAAGTATATACACAAGCATCTCCTTTTATTCCCATTTTCCAATGTTAGTCCCATTCACAGCACATAAACCCTTAGTAGTCTTGTGTTATATACATTGAGAAGTATATATGTGACCATATATAAATACATTGTTTTGGTTTGTTTGATTTTTAATTAAATAGAATTACATATATGCACATCTATTTTTGCAGCTTGCTTTATACATTAATACAAATATTTCTTAGTTCTTTTATGCTGTACATACAGCTCTATTTCACTTTTAACTACTGTATAGTTTTCCATTATATGGCTGTGCCATAATTTATTTAAACATTTCCCATTGTTGGAAATGTAGATTCCCATCTATGCTATTATAAACTGTGCTCCAATGAAAATACTTGCACATATATCTTGAAGCATGTTGAGACTTGCCTTTCTTTCTCGGAGGCAGCTCAGCATGTGCTAAGCCCACACCTTTGGGCTCTCCTTCCCCTTTGGAGCTCTTTGTTCCCCAATCCAAGTACCTCAGAGTGTCTGACCTGATGGCCTCATTCTTTTAGCTTTTTGAACTCTGACTATTTCCTGTTTCATAATGAGACTGGACAATCAGAAGTCCAACATCATGTGGATTCCCACAGAAGCAGAATAGCTACATTATAATGTTGGTTGGGAGAAGTGGAAATCGTAATTTAAGGCTGCATTGCAGGTACTTTACACATCTAGTGGACTCTGAGGCCTTAACAATAAATAACATTGTTTTAATCAATGAAGAAATGCAAATAATTCTAATAGTTTTTGAAACAGGAATCATCAGTTGGGTACTGCTTATAAGAATATTTGTGTATGGGTATATTTTTAGGTACTTTACTTAATTTCTATAACCTGGTTGAAAGTAAAAAAAAAAAAAAAAACAACAAACCAAAACAAAATCTATTTAATAAATAGAATGGTTTCTAATCGTCATCGGATCTATTTTTATTCTTTGGTGGCAAATGTTGCTGAATGGCTATTTCCAGTTCATTTCAAAAACAATTCAGTTTTATTTTGTTTTCCATCCATTGTTTATAACATTCGTTTGTCATTTTTGTCATTTTGTAGACCTACCAAGAGCAGCTGTCAGGATCTTAAGCAACATGACATTCCTTTTTGTGAGTTTGTCATACACAGCTGAGAGTGCCATTGTAACTGCTTTCATTACCTTCATTCCCAAGTTCATCGAGTCACAGTTTGGTATCCCAGCCTCCAATGCCAGCATCTACACTGGTAAGGCACTGCCGCTAGGGCTGCTTGAAAACATGATCATTTTGACCATGAAATGGAATGGGTGAAGAGAAAGTTCAATCTAACATCTAAGTGTTAAACAAGTTCATTAACAGCTACCTTTCCCCCCAGATTCTAGGAGAAGAAAATCCTAGAAAGTGTTCTCTTTGATTCAGATTGTATTACCATGTGACACATTTCCCAACTGTGTTTTGGGGAGGGAGAGAATTTTGCATATTTATATTTCCATGGTTTGCAAAAATGAAACAGGCAATGACATTCAAATTTAAATCTAAATAGATCTTTTTATGGGTTGGCATGGGTCTTAAAGTGTTAAGTTAAAAAAATTGATAACCTGAAATATAGAACAGTTTCATGGTATCAGGATTTCCCCTTCAGAAATGTGAACAGATTTTAATTGAATTACTGGAGATGTGTGAATTTAAAAAGGAAATGTATGAATTTTATTTTAGATGTTTGATGTCTGGGCAAACTGATTTTTAGGAGACTTTGATGCACGTACCCATAGTACTTAGTGTTCAAATCTTCTTTCATAATAAATTGGATGCTTAGAAATGTGGAAACATGCAAAGACTTGGAACCAAGCCAAATGCCCAATAATGATATACTGGATAAAGAAAATGTGGCACATTTACACCATGGAACACTATGCAGCCATAAAAAGGATGAGCTCATGTCCTTTTCAGGGACATAGATGTAGCTGGATACTATCATTCTCAGCAAACTAACATAGGAACAGAAAACCAAACACCACATGTTCTCACTAATAAGTGGGAGTTGAACAATGAGAACACATAGACACAGGGTTACACTGGGACCTGCTGGGGAGTTGGGGGCTAGGGTAGGGATAGCATTAGGAGAAAGTAGATGAAAGGTTGATGGGTACAGCAAACCACCATGCCATGTGAATATCTATGTAACAAACCTGCAGGTTCTGCACATGTATCCCAGAACTTAAAGTATATAGAAAATGTGGAAACATTAATTCTCAGATATTGGAGACATTTTCAGTATATTATGTCATGTAATATTCTAGATATTTTCTTAGTGGTATCAAAGATGGCTGGTTGACCATATATTCCTAAAGGCTTAATTTATTTAATAAAGAATATTTCAACGGTTGAAGTATATTTAAATAGTGTAGAATTACGATAACTTTTCAGATTATGTAGGCTCCTGCTTTCTCCAGTTCCACGCTCAAATCCAGTAAATTTGAATTATCTGAAAATGAACAGGCAAGATTACATTACTGTTGAAACAGAAACTGATTTGAAATATTTGGGTAATCACTTTGTTCTCTGCTTCATCTTACACATTTAAAGACATACAACATTGGGTTGTGGGTTCAGGAAAGCACATGTTTTTATAAGGTATATACTGCTGTGGACTATTGTAATTGTGACTTAAAATATGTTTTTCTTGATCTCGGTTGCAAAATATATGCTTTCCTATATTAAGGTAAAATTTCCAGATTATTTTATAGTTTGGTTATGAGAAAGTCAGAACCTTCCATTTGTAGTTTAACTCTTCCAGTAACCCTTTGTTGAGCAATGATTTTTGGATGGGGAAATCAAAAGTTGTCTTGTAGTTAGATTCAAGGCCACACAGTCGGTAATTGTAGAGTCTCCAGCATTTCCCAAACTAAGTTTCAATATTCAAAGGTGTTACTGGAAAGAAGGTTCATAGTAAAATAAATTTGGAACTTGCTGAGTTAAACAATGTATCACAGGATTTTTTACTCTAGGCCCTTTCATTTCCTTTAATATGCCGATAAGCGCTGTGAAACTCCCAGAAGACGACTCAGGCAACAGCCTTTTCCAAAGTCATTTGATCATGAACCCGAGTTTTTTAGAGGTATCTTTTTCATAAACAGTGTTCTCCAGGATACACATAGGGAAGCCCTTCTGTGTGCCCCGGTTCCAGCCAGACTAGGGAGCAGAGCTGCCTAGATCATTCCATTTCTCTGTAGATGCACCACTTTCACCCCCAGGGTTAGTGGGAGAGTGGGGCAGTGCTGAGCTGGATAGGCACTAATACACCTCGAATGGATACTGACTAAAACCATCTCTTAGTTACTGGTAAAGGCCGAGACGGAAGGTGGTGACACCAATGTCTGACAAGGGCATCATTGCGATGCCACAGTCAACCCCACCTCACTCCTCTTATGTAGTGTGTTTCTGCTGAATGGTGGGTCTGTGTCACAGTGCCCTCTCCCTGCTCACGTTCATTCTGCTGACCCACTTGGGGTCATATTTATCCCTTGAAACTAGTTAAATATTATGAAGTTGGTATTTTAGAGAAGCCTTAATGATGGGAAGAAACCTTGTATTAGTCTGTTCTTACACTGCTATAAAGACATACCCAAGACTGGGTAATTTATAAAGAAAAGTGGTTTAATTGACTCACAGTTCTGCATGGCTGGGAAGGCCTCAGGAAACTTACAGTCACAGTGGAAGGGGAAGAGGCATGTCTTACATGGTGGTAGGTGAAAGAGAGAGAGCAAGAGCAGGAAAAACTGCCTTCTAAAACTATAAGGTCTTGTGAGAACTCTCACCATCATAAGAATTGCATGGGGGGAACCATCACCTCCCATCTGGTGCCTCCCCTGATACGTGGGGATTATGGGGATTACAATTTGAGAAGAGACTTGAGTAGGGACACAGAGCCAACCTGTATCAACCCTGAAGGAGCAATTATATAGGGTGCCCTCGGAATCCATTCACTGCTGGTCACTAGTTGCATGACTTTGGTCAAGTCACTTTCCTCCCTAAATTTCAGCTGAAACTGGAGTTTATCTGTAACTTGAGGATAATCTCTTCCCTGTCTTTCTGTGTCGGCATTGTTGTGAGGATCAAATGAAGTAGTGAATAGTGATTTGTTTTGAAGCTTACCTAACTTCAAATAGGTACAACAACATAAATGGAAAAATACAACCTGATTATATCATAGTACAGAAAATTGTTATTTATGGTGATAGTATCTTACATCTGAAGTTGTGCAGTTTGAACAGCTCTGAGCATAAAATCTCTGTAATAATAATATTGATGATAATAAAAGCATTGCTGACATGTACTGAATGTTTACTAAGTGCAAGGCTCTACCTAAGCAATTATATGTGGATAACATCATTTAATCCATGTAACTAATGCCTATGAAGTAGATATTATTAATGATGCCCATTTTCCAGATGAGAAAAAAAGGCCCAGAGAAGTTTAGATAACTTGCTTAAAGGCAAATAGTGTTAGAACCGGATGCTAGAATCTTGTACTCCTTGGAGTATATAAATATTGCCAAGTGGTTTTTACTGAAATATTGTAATAGGTATATGCTGTTGTCACCATTTCAATTTAGTTTTTTCACTATTTCCACAAAGACAATATTCTAGTGATTTTAGGATTCCATTTCCACCCATTCAGCCCCTGAGCCACAGTCCACAACATCCGTTTCGGAGCACAGCGATCTTTCAGCATTGCCTTTGCTTGGGCTCTCGCCTTTTGATGTGTAGAATTATAAAGAGTTAGAGCAATTGGTTTGTCTTTACAAGGGGAAGTAGCCTTGGAAAATTCCATTTTGTGTTCCACTGTAGAATAATTGAGATACTTTTTTTCTGTGGTAAAAGAATTAAGTTGGGATGTAATTTTAAAAATTACTGTAATTTTTATTGTTGTCTAAATAACCAAATATTTGCCATCCATCTTCAGCCACTGATTTTGGGTTTGGTTGAAGTGGTTCACGGCAGTGCCACTGAACTCAAATTGCAGCCTTTGGGAATCACTGCATCGTTAGATGCAAGAAACGTGAATGGGCTTTGATTTGCTTCATTCATCTAAGGTCATCAATAGCTTTTATATAATTTAATGAGCAGTTTTTAAAATCCATTTTTGTTCTAGTTTTATAAATGTGTAAACAGATTTCTTTTAATGTTGAGATTAAGCATTTAAATACAAATAGAGTATTTTAGGTATAGATGTCCACGGTCACCGGCCGTTTCCAAGGTCAGGTGATGACACTTGGCCCTGAGATGTGTGCTGACACCACATTCAAGAGCAGTGGCTCTGAGAGGGGAGAAAGGTACTTGCAAACCAACATTCTGTAGCGGCTGCTAAACTCTTCCCACTTATATCATTTTAATCATTATTGAGATGAATAGAAGCTATTAGGAATGAAAAGTGACAATTATAGGCTCTTTCTCTTTTGGACAGAGAGGTATGTATTAATATTATGCTGAATTACATTTGTTTTTTTCAGTGCTAATGAGAACCTTTGGAAAAGCTTATGGTGGACAAAAAGAACACTCGGATTCTCTTTATTTATTTATTTATCAATTGACTGATTTAAGGAATGTGTCCGTGTCTACCATGTGGCAGGTTCTTAGCCAGTACTCTAATGATGACAGTTAAACAGAGTTCAGTTGCTCTTTAAAAATGTCTTTAAGACTCAAAGGACACAAAATGACAAGAAACACATTGGCATTTCTTGTAGGAAAAGATACTACATGGCATCAGCATTAAAGTAAAGATGTGTTAGGTTGATGCAAAAGTAATTGCAGTTTTTGCTGTGAAAGTAATGACAAAAACTGCAATTACTAGCTGGGCACAGTGCCTCACACCTGTAATCCCAACATTTTGGAAGGCTAAGGTGGGTGGACCACTTGAGGTCAGGAGTTCGAGACCAGCCTGGCCAACATGGCGAAACCTTGTCTGATGACATGCGCCTATAATCCCAGCTACTCGGGAGGCTGAGAGGCATGAGAATTGCTTGAACCCGGGAGGCAGAGGTTGCAGTGAGCCAAGATTGTGCTACTACACTCCAGCCTGGGAGACAGAGTGAGACTTCATCTCAAAAAAAGAAAAATACGGCAATTGCTTTTGCACCAACCTAATACTTTGCAGCCACAGGCCATCTTTCACAGCAAGAGGCAGGATCCACTTGTCCCCCTCAGAAGCGAGTGGCAGGACCCACTTTCTCTCTTATACCAGGCTCATGATGTGTGCGTGGACGACCCAGGAACCATGGAATTCAAAATGCTATTTTGGCTGGAGTCTTATATATTTTTTAAAATATTTTTTATGTTTTAAAATATTTGAGATACTTGAACATTTTTTATATTATCTTGGTCCATTGGTTCCTGCTATGTAACCAGTCTCACAGCTGAGCTCTCCAGGGGTCTTAGTGAGACAGGTTACAAATCATCATGCTCATTTTTGTCAATAAACAATGCGGACAAGCTGGCAAAAACCATCCCAACCACTTCGGAACTATGAGGCAACACGGTTCCTGAACATGCTTTGCGCCTCGGTTGGGAGTCAGTGCCCTGCAGACACACTTTGATGATTTGGAAAGACAGCTCAGGCTAATTCCAGGCCTGTGTAGTTACCCCTCTCAGGAACTCCCCGGCTTTTTGCAGTACGTAAGGTGGACAGTGTTTTTCTCTCTAGGTCTCTTGTCTAGTCTAGAAAACAATAACTTGAACTGGAATGAACTCTATAATTTCTTCCTTCTCTAAAATCTTAGATTAAATAATTTTCCCAAAGCCATGTGTACCAAATAAATATTTATTCTTACATTCCCTATAGAGTTATATTGTTTTCTTAAAAGGGACTAGTTATTAACCAATTTATCACTCTGGTATTTGTAGAAATGTTGCATCCCCCACAAACTCTGGCCATGTCCAGAATCAGTATTATCTGTTTTGTTTTGCTGTGGGCAGCCTGATGTAGTACACAGACCTCTTTGTGAATCCCAGATCTGTGACTTAACTAGATGTATGCTTTTAGCCAAGTTGCTTACCCACTCAGAGTCTCAGTTTCTCATTTGTAAAATGTGAGTGATCATTCCCCAGGGCTACTGTAAAATATTAAGTGAGGTAATTAGATCTTAAAGCATTTGGTATATAGTAGATGCTCACTAAAAATCAATTTCTTTTCCTCTTCTGTTAGGAAACTGTGTTCAATTTAAATTTCCTTTAGAAAATCTTGTTAGGTTTTCTGATTTTAAAACAAATTGTATAGGTCTAATTTACAGGGGTAATTTGAAGGATTTTTGTTAAATCCTACCTGTAAGAGAGGTAATACGTTCACATAAAATGGTAAGAAGTGACTATTTTCATCTTGATCATAGGAGTAAAGTAGCAGAAACTTTCTGGGGCAGGAGACAGTCAGGAGGTGTTAGGGAGGGATGTCTATGCTTGCAGCACATTGCGAATCTCTCACACGCACACTCTCTCTTTGAATTGTTCCAATCAGTTCACCAAACAAGATCAGTTTCTTGTTTGACCAGTTCCCCAAATGACCTTAATTTCTTAAGTGATTCTTTCTCTTTATTTACTAGTTTTCAGAATAAGTTTATATTCCAGCAAATTTATATATTGGCCAATAATTTGTTAAAAGTATTATGAACTCATTTTTCTGTGCTTGATGTGCCTTACTCTGGTGCAGTTGTCATTCTTTTTGATGGTGCAGTTGCCCAATCTTTGGCCATTGGGAGCCCCTTAAAGTCAGCACCTGTGTCCTTTGGCTCTACCTCAGTAGTCTTTGTGGCTTCTGTCATGGTAAAACATGACTCTTTTATCTTCCATATTTCCTGTCCTAGACCTGGGATCAGTCGTAGTTTCCAAGGAATCTTAAGAGGAAAGATTTCTTGAAAGGAAAATGGTACTTGGATACCATCATCTGGACACTCAGGATGCTCATTGACAAATATTGTCATTGTTTCTGGGCTTTTTGTAATTAAAAAAAAATCATGAGCTTATAATGATATTTGCACTTCAAATGTTAAGATTATAAGTTATTACTTAATTTTTTGGATATTATATTTTAATCTATTTTCTCTCATGATAAAAATCTTTTTTTTAACGACTTTAACATAATATTTTATTCAAGTGTGTGTGTTTGTATGTATGTATAATAATTTCAAACCAATTCTCAGTATTATTGCTAACCACAGACTATAAGACATATAGCACAGAAGTTAACTGTAAAATACTAAATACAGCTTTGGACTTTTGTAGTTTTTTTTGTCCAAAGTCCATTTCTTACTACAAACATGCCAAATACTGCTCTGAAGTTATTTGAAGTGATTCTTTTCTCTTTGGTTATGTCTGATATGTTGTGATGTTTGTTTTAATTTATTTTGGGTTTTTAATTTTAGGATTTTTTTTATTTAGTGGAATTCATATCTAAAATTATATAAAACATTTATATGGTTTGAAGGTCAAAACTATAAACAAAGTACACTCAGAGAGGCCTCACTTCCATTCCAGTTTCTTCCAATTCTCTTCCTCCCTCTATAGGAAGTCATTTAAAAAATTAGTTCATCCTTCTTTTATTTCTTTTAAAATATGTAATAAATACATGTATTACATATGCAATATATTTAATGTATACATCAGTATTTTACATTAGTGTTTTTCACCTTTCTTTCCAGAGGTCGGCATGCTATATGCCCTGTTCTGTGCCATACAGTCTAGAGACCTTGCTCATCTCTGTACAGCCACACAGTACTTTGTTGTGTGAAGTCTATTTGGTTCCCTAATGATGGACATTTGGTTGTTTCCATTCTTCTGCTATGACATGATAGTGATAGGTATAATAAGTCACTTCATACTAAATTACCCGTTTGCCTGGTATATTATACTTGCTCCTTTTTAACTGTCTGAATGCCCAGCGTTCGGTTTGCCTTCACCCTGGCAGAGAAGCTGATTCCAGAAAGGTAAAGGAACTGAGAGGCTATGTATGTTTTTGTCACATAATACTCAGCCTTCATCCTTCCCATGCTTTTTCCTGCCCAATATTTAGCATTTACCTTCAGATTCTTATAAAGATCAAAAGAATGAATCTTTGTGAAAGTGCTTTAAAAAGCCTATACAGCTTTTGGGAATCCAAAGCAAATTGGCATCTTTCCTTCAGTGGAGCCCGTGCTATGATGGTAAACACAGGTGAGCTTTAAATCCACTCCGAGCCAGCCATGGTGTTAGAGAGGCGCCTTTCGGGCATGGTTTGCAGTCTTCACCACAATACTGCAATGGGAGGGAGCCCTCTCTCCAGTGAAGAGTTGATGAAAATAAGGCACACAGAGGAATTTTTGCAAGGAACACACCTCACAATCCATTATAAGTTCATATGATACAGATTGAACTGGTCCTCAGAGAAGCTGCTTACAATTTGGAATTTTTATTGAGTCAATTTTTTTCTTCTGCAACTTTCATGTATTAGGTAAGACATATAGCATAGAAGTTAAGAGGGTCAGTTGAGGAGATAGATCTTGTTGAAATTCTTACTCTGTTTTTTCATCTGCCCATCCATCCAGCCATCCCTTCACCCATTCATCCATCTATCCCCCCACCCACCCACCCATCCATGCACAAATATTTATAAAGCTTTGCTATGGGCCTGACACTGTGCACAGTGAAGCCAGATGAGAACACAGAGGGGCCCCATCTTCAAGGCCTCACAGTCTGGTGAACCTCACAGGTTGCCTGTGACCTTGGATGAACCCATTAACCTCTATGAGTAGCAAAGGCTCTGAGGATTCGATGAGTGAATGTATGTGGTGGGCTTTACACGGTGCCTGGAAAGTAGCTATTAGTAATAAATGTATTGTTCACTTTATGAGATCTTCCAGGAAGAGGAATCTAAGACAGTACAGTACAGGCAGGATTTAGGACAGGTGGAAAATATTCATAGAAAAGATTATGTGGAGGGAATGGATTTTAGGAAGAAGAAGAAAAAGTGTGGCTAATAGGAGGTAGAGGCTGGGCATGCCTGTAATCCCAGCACTTTGGGAGGCCAAGGAGGGCTGATCACTTGAGGTCAGGAGTTTTAGACCAGCCTGGCCCACATGGCAAAACCCCATTCTCTACTAAGAATACAAAAATTAGTTGGGCGTGATGGCACACGCCTGTAATCCCAACTACTCAGGAGGCTGAGGTGGAAGGATCTCTTAAACCCAAAAGGCAGAGGTTGCAGTGAGCCGAGATTGAACCACTGCACTCCAACCTGGGCACCAGAGTGAGACTCCATCCTCACCCCCCCCCCAAAAAAAATGAAAAAAAGAAAAGAAAAAAATGGGGGGTAGGGAAATGAAAGAGAAAGCAAGACACTTGATACTGAAGTGAAAGGCTGAGGGATAATCTCACCTGAACTGAAGGAGGCTGGAAGGTCTAATATCAATGATTAAAATACAATTGCTTTAAACGTATATCAGCTGCATCAGTGTAGGGTCAGGGTCAAATTTTTATATCTCTGATTTATTTACTCTACATTTATTTTTCCAATATTAATGACTGCTTTTCACAACTTGTAGTGGGAAAAAAGACATTTTAAGTGTTTTAATTTTACATATTTGGGCACAGTGCAGGAAAATGTCCCTTGACTAAATCTTTCAGTTAACTAAAATGTTTTTTGCTTCACTTGTCTTTGATGATTAATAGCACAGTCCGTATGCCTGGGATTTGTTTCCCAAGCACATGTGTGCATGCTCACACTGAAAAACAAAGACAACCATGACCTACTTATGAGGATATATTCTGTGCTCCGAGGACGTTCCCCTCGGTGCTCTCCACGTTGCTACATCTGTGGTCACAGCCCCGCGCTGTTCCGAATAGCCCAGAGCCCCTCGAGAGCCTTAGTCGTGAAAATATTATATTTTGTTTACAGAGCAGGATTTATTTGTGAATAAAAGTCAGGTTGAGAAAGATTAGAGAGCTTCTTAAGGAGACTGAAAACCCACAGGAAACACTGACGTGTCAGGAGGAGCATCTCTGCCACTGAGTGCATCTTATCCTTGCTTCAGTCAACAAAGAGATGCCCAATAGATTTGATAAAGGAATGAACAAAAACTTTCATCTTCCTGACACTTAGGGTCTGCAACTCTACAATGAGGACTTGAATTAGACAACATTTCACTAAAGGGCAACTAGCAAACATCCCACCATCCCCCATGACCTACAAAATCCTCTGATTTTTATGAGTAGTTTCCTTTTCTAGGCATTCAAGTTAGTCACTATCTTACCACTTTACTTTGGATTTATACCTTTTCCTGGCAGTTTAAATTTCTTTTGTATATATATATACATACATACATACATATGTACATAAATACATACATATTTATTCCTTTTCTCTCTTAGTGCATGAGATGGAACTGAGGTTGAATTGCTTCACTTTCTGCCTTTCTGGGAGGACTTTACAGGAGTAAGGTAGCTTGATGGTTAAATTTCTGCTTTTGAGAATCCAGGAACTTCTTACTAGACATGGTCCCATGTTAGCAGGCCCATATCCTGCGAAAGTGAATGATCTTTGCCTGCTCTGTACTGAACCAATGTGCCATAGGAGAAAGGTTGTGGGTTTTGGCATCAGAAGTTCTGGGTTCAAGATCTGCCTCTGCCGCTTACAAGCCGTGTAGCCTTGAGTGAGTTAACTCATTTGGTCTCTGTTTTACCGGCTGTGAAATGCTATCATTGTATTCATTTTAGATGGCTTTTGAAGTTTTAAAAACTAAAAATTACTTACGTGTAAAGAATAACACAAATATTCATTATTAAGGAGAATGACCCTGGCTTTTCTCCCTCCATAAAAGGACAGGAGAACCAGGATTATTACTGAAAAAGATGAGGGAAGGGGAAAAGTAGGAAACAGAATCGATAATTAATAAAGGTACACATGTGAATTCAAGCACCCATGGCCTCACAGATAGTGGCACACTGCAGCTAGTGACAAACTGTTCTGACTCCCAGCTCATGCTGCCGCCTCTCATTTCCCCAGAGATGCTTTCTGTTTACTCATAAAGATCACATCCTGTGCTAATGAATATCCTAGCCCTTAAATATGGCTGGGATAGAATTATTATCACACAGGCAGGAAATACCGTACTCTTTTTTCTAAAGAATGAAACATGTGCTTAGACATTATTAGAAGTTGAATTAATAATGTCCTTTTGCTGAACCATCTCACAATGGACCTCAACAAATTAGCTTTGCTGCCAGGCTCAGCTTCCTGGTGTGGCATCTTTCCATTGTCTAGAAGGGAGAACTTGGGTTTTTTTGGATATGTTACTGTTAGACTGATTTAATTTCAGGTTTATAGTTAATTTTTTCAAGTCATTGAACTGAAATTCTTCTAATATCTCTATTTGCAATGAAGATGAATATAATTTCCGTTGGATTTTTGATTAAAGTGGATATTTAGAAACATAGGTGCACACTTCTCATATTATCTAGGCAAGGGACAATTTGTGTATGCTCATTTTATATACAGTAGTTCAATATTATTTAGTAATATCTTCCTTAAATTTGTTTGAAATATATACTGTATAAATACCAAACCCTTTTGAAAATGCAAAAAATTCAATAGGTATTTATATATTAAATGCAAAAATTGAATACTTACATATTGCAGGATCCTTTTAGTCACTTGGCATAGACAGCTGTTTCTAAAAGAGCATACTGGGCCAGGCATGGTGGCTCACACCTGTAATCCCAGAACTTTGGAAGGCCTAGGCAGGCGGATCACCTGAGGTCAGGAGTTCAAGACCAGCCTGGCCAACATGGGGAAACCCCACCTCTACTAAAAGTACAAAAAATTAGCCAGATACAGTGGTGCATGCCTGTAGTCCCAGCTACTCAGGAGGCTGAGACAGGAGAATTGCTTGAACCTGGAAGGTGGAGGTTGCAGTGAGCCGAGATTGTGCCACAGCACTGAGCCTGAGCAACAGAGTAAAACTCAGTCTCAAATATATTTATTATATATATATATACACATCTATATATATTTTATTATATATATATTACAAAAATAAATAGCATACTAAAAGTTTGTTGTTAAACAAATTAGCACCTATCCTATTTTTTGGGAAAAGTGCTTTAAGGAAAGAGATTTTACAACTTTCCTTAGCTTCCTTTTCTATTAGTTAATAAACCTGTTTGTGTTCTTTAAAGTATGAACATTTTTCTCTCACCTCTAATTTTTTTTCTTCTTTTGAGAGATATAAAGGATAAGTGAATTTTGACTTTGAGAAAGATGATGAATTTGGGTTGGGCATGATGGCTCTGGTTTGTAATCCTAGCACTATGGGAGGCCAAGACTGGAAGATGGCTTGAGCCCCGGAGTTCAAGCCTGGGTAACATAGTCAGACCTCATCTCTATAAAAAATAAAAAAAATTTAGCTGGGCATGGTGGCTTGTGCTTGTGGTCCCAGCTACTCAGGAGGCTGAGGTGAGAGGATTGCCTGAACCCAAAAGGCAGAGGTTTCAGTGAGCCGTGATCACACCACTGAAATCCAGCCTGGGTGACAGAGTGAAATCTTGTCTCAAAAAATAAAAAAGTGTTTAATTTATATTCAAACATTCATCCAGCACATTAAAATTATTAATGAAAACTACCTTATAGACAGAACAAAACATAGTTTTAATCTTATGTGCAAAAATACATCTTTATAAATACTTCAATATAGTTGAAAATAAAAGTTTTGGTTTTGTGCTACATTTTTCATGTTGTGGTCAATATAAAATTTAGACTCTTCAGTAAGTTTATTTTGTTGTGTCTTATGCTAACATGAGGTAAACTTAAAATGCCACTGATTTGCCAAAGAATTTGTATTTACTATAGTCTCGTATGTTGTGGCTAAATTGTGGTTCAATACTAGTCACTCACTGCCTCCTCTCAGTGTCAGCCAAATTCATTGATACTTATATATGTACATATATACGTATGTATACATTCACAAACAATACGTACGTGCATACACAGATATTCACAAACACATACGCACATCATGCATATGTTAAAAAATCTCATCATTTTTGTCTTGAAGATTTGAGTTTTTTTAGGAGACTGTAACTAACTGAAAAAATGGGTAGGAGTTAAGAGACTAGGTTTCAGTTTTAGAAGGAATAATAGACTCGGAAATTAGGCAACAGATTTCTCATATCAGGCCTGAAAGAGCTCTGCGTTTGAAATCAGATTTTTGTCCTGTCTTTGTTTTGTTTGCTTTGTGATCTTGGGCAAGGCATGTCATTCTTGTACCTTAGTTTCCTTATACAAAAAGTAGGAATAAATGATAATCCATAAGATTAAATAATATTAAGTGTAAGTACTTTAAGACTTGAAGTACTCCACACATTTATCTTGATTATTATATTGTTATTTCATTTTCTCAGTCTGTTTTCTTATCTGTATAAGCAGATAATACCTGTTTATAGAGCTGTCATATTGATCAATTAGATAATTGATGTGAATGTGCTTTGAAAAAGTCATAAGGGCTTATTTCCCTCCATGAGTTTAGACTGTTGTTGGTAATCTTGGTTAAAGTTAAAGTCAGCTCATTTTAACATAAACGTATTTTTTATTTTATTTTATTTATTTGTTTTTTTGAGATGGAGTCTCGCTCTGTCACCCAGGCTGCAGAGCAGTGGTAGGTCTCAGTTCACTAAAACCTCTGCCTCCCGGGCTCAGGTGATTTTCCTATCTCAGCCTTCCAAGTAGCTGGGTCTGTAGGCATGTGCCAACATGCCTGGCTAGCTTTTGTATTTTTAGTACAGATGAGGTTTCGCTATGTTGGCTAGGCTGGTCTTGAACTCCTGACCTGAGGTGATCCACCTGCCTAGGTCTCCCAAAGTTCTGGGATTACAAGAGTGAGTTATTGTGCCTGGCTTATAAACACATTTCATCTTTTAATCATAGAACTTATTTTTTTGGTGTGTACCTCAGGATTGAAGACAATAAAGGGGTAAACCCTTTGAAAACACTTTTGTTTTCTGCTGTTTTAGGTGGAAAATTAGTCTAAAATATCTTCCTTTCTGAAATAAATAGGATATGAAAGAATCGATCATAAAACAAGTTTCTATAAATAAAAATATTTTTCTTCACTTTTAGAATAAAACTGATCACCTGTTCCTTCAAAAATGAAGTGGCTTAAAAGACTGAAAAAAATCTCGCAAAGAAAATAACAAATGTTTGTAATTTAAATGTATGTTTATGGGAGCACTAGCCTCATATAAATCTAGAAAAAGTATAGGATTTAGAATTGGAAAACAGTTTAGGCCTTGCTCTGGCATGAATTAGCCATTGATCGGAGGTGAATCACTCATCTTTTCAGAGTCTCATTTTAATTTTGTCATCTATAACACAACGGAGTTAAATACATGATCTCGGGGTTCCCGTGTTAATTTAGGATTACATATTTTTTGAGAATATCAGAGACTCAAAGGAACAGAGGCTTGAACAAAAGAGATCTTAATTCTCAGTCACATAAAATTCTGGACATAGCTCAGGGCTGGTATAGGGACTGTAATAACCCGTAGTGCTTCCAATTTCTTCTCCATCACAGATTCTTTTCCTTGTAGTTCAAAGTGGCAGTCAAGCAGCAAAATGGAAGGAGCAAGGAGGAAGTGCATGGATGTACTACTTTTGCTTACATCACTTTGGCCAGAACTTGCCACATGGCCACACCTAGTTGAAAGGGAGGCTGGAACATGTAGTCTATTACAAGCAGCCATAAGCCAAGCTGTTACTCTAGGATAGAGATCTTGGGCCAAAGTTAGCCTGCTTCTTGTTTTTGTAAATAAAACTTTATTGGAACACAATCATGCCCATTTGTTTACACATGTCCATGACACTGCAACAACAGAGGTGACTAGTGTAATAGACACTGTCTGGCTCACAAATTAGAAAATACTTACAATCTAGCTCTTAGTAGGAAAACTTGTCGATTCTTGCTTTAAGAAAAAGAAGAGCAGTCATTGGAGAGTAAGTAGCAATCTCTGCCCTAGTGCCCTTCCAAATTCTGTGATTCTGTGATAACACACAAACAAAAAATAAAAAGCCCAAATATTTTATTTCATATGATGTTGTAATAGTTTTGAAAATGTTAGTAAATACTAAAACATGAAGTTCTCTCTTGTTCTAATGGGTTGAAACTTGAGTTGCACCTATTAAATTGCCCTGTTTTTGCTCTGTCCACTTTCTAATCTTATTATGCCTGCTCTCAGTTCCCGTCTAATTATCTACGATGTTAGCTACTCTCCTGCAACTTTGAGTATAGAAATATTAATACTTTATTTGGCATATGCCTTGCATAGTCTTCATTTTGGTGAAAATAAAAATGTGAAAAGATTCAGGCCACTTTTGATGCTGGTGAAGCCTTCCTAGTATAATATCTGGGGTTGTTGGTGAACCAATGAGATCACGCCATGAAAGAAGCCCACGGTTGTCAGTGGAAGGTACGTTACATTCACAGTTGCTACTCTGTATTTTTTCCCTTTGCTGGTTAATAAGTATCTTTGGGGTTAAATTTTAAATATTTATTGTATTTACTACTTACAGCTTTTCAAGTTATATTATTGTCTTCCAAAGAGAAGTTTTATCTGAAAAGATCTGATTTTATTGTTAAAAAACAAGAATAAATAAGGTCTGAGCAATAAGAGGAGACGATTAGATGATTTGCTGACAGATTTAAAGATGGGTCTAATCAAATTTAAGTTTTTGTAGGCACACAGGAACCATGTCATCTGTTTCCTTTACAGTAACTTCTACTCAGTGGCTAGTTTTTATAAGCTTGATTAATTAATGGATTTCTGGAACCTAAGTTCTCATAGACAGTAGGGTTGATGTTCTCCACAGATGCTCCAACCATTAGATGCCTACAGCATGTTTGTATTTGTAAAACTTATTTTGTGGATTTCATTATTTGGTGGAACTGTGCATGTCTTTTGAAACAAACAAACAAAATCTTCGGGTTAAAAGTGCAGGATGTAGCATCCCGGTTAAGATTTTCATCCCATCTGTCACTGCCTTGTCCAAAGGTCTTATTTTTTTCTGGCTTAAGCTATCTTCTTCAGAGAGCAAGGTGAACTGATTAATTTTTGAAGTTTCTTCTTGCTACAAAAAGTTTTAATTTTTATTATCCTGGACTCCTGGTAAACGTTCTTTAATGAATAGATGGGGACAGTATACAACTGGAATATCATTTAAATCCCCCAAATGCTGCATTGATGTTCCCCCTTCACGTTTTTTGCACAAACGGCCCTTGTCAATGAGACTTTATCCAGGATACTCCAGTTAAAAAATGCAACTCCTTTCGCTACTCCTCATTTTCCTTACTCAGCTGGGCATTTTTCTTTGTAGTAATTTTTACCTTCTAACATTCTGTACAATTTGCTTAAATATCGGTTTGTCTGTTTCCCACATTGGGTTGTAAACTCAATCTGGACAGCAATTTTAGTCACTTTTATTCCCTATGTCTCTCTAGAGTTTAGAACAGGCCTTGACACAGAGTGGATGCTCAATACATACTTTCTGTTAAATTAAATATAAACTTTAAAAATCACAAATTTTTGTAAGTTTTCTGAAAGTTAGTCTTAAAAACATGTTTGGAATTATAGGCATGAGCCACCACGCCTGGCCCATTTTTATTTTTATTTTTTGAGACAGAGTTTCACTCTTGTTACCCAGGAGTTTTGGGTAACTCTTGTTACCCAAGAGTTTCACTCTTGTTACACCTAAAAAATGAATTTTAGGTGAACTACCACATAAGTAATTGAAGATTAAAAACACAATGTGATAAGGGGCATCTATGGAAAACCCACAGCTAACATGATACTTAATGGTGACAGACTGGATGGTTTCTCCCTAAGATCAGGAACAAGGAAAAGATGTCTGCTCTTGCTACTTCTATTCAGTGTTACACTGGAGATTATACACAGGGCAGTTAAGGAAGAAAGTGAAATAAAAGGCATTCAGATAGGAAAGAAGGAAATAAAACTATGTCTATTTACAGATTATGTGATCTTCTATAGAGAAAAATCTTCAAAACTATTAGAACTAATAAATATGTTCAACAAGGTTGAAAGATCTTACAAGATCAATATACAAAAATCTATTGTATTTCTATACACTAATGAATTGAAAATCAGATTAAGGAAACAATTACATTTACACCAGCATCAGAAGAATGAGGTATTTAGGAGCAGATTTAACAAAAGAAATGTAAACCACAAAACATTGTTTAGAAATAAAAGAAAACGTTGGTCAAAGGATACAAAATTTCAGTTATGTAGGAGGAATAAATTCAAAAGATCTGTACAACAGGGTGACTATAGTTAATAACAATGCAATGTATTCTTAAAAATTGCTAAAAGAGTAGAATTTGTGTGTTCTCACTACAAAAAAATAAGTATGTGAAGTAATGTATATTTTAATTAGCTCAACTTCGCTATTCCACAATGTTTCCTCATTTCATAATGACATGCTGTACCTGGTAAATGTATACAATTTTTATTTATCAATTGAAAAATAAATGTTAAAAAACTAAGGAAAATGTAAATAAACAAAAAGACGTTGCATGTTCATGGATTGGAAGACTTAATATTATCAGGATGTCAAGATTTCCCAAATTGATCTATCTGCAGATTCAATACAATCCCCATCAAAATTCCAACTGGCTTTTTTTGCAAAAATTGGCAAGCTGCTTCTAAAATTCAGGTAGCAAATGTAAGGTACCTAGTGTAGCCAAAATAATCTTGACAAAGAACAAAGTTGGAGGACTCATAATTCCTAATTTCAAAACTTACTAAAAAGTAACAGAAATCAAGACAGTTATGGTATGGGGTTAAAGCAGACAAAAATATCAATGAAATGGAATTGAGACCCCAGAAATAATCTTATATATTTATTGTCAACTGATTTTTGAGCCCAGATCACGCCATTGCACTCCAGCCTGGGTAACAAGAGTGAAACTCTGTCTCAAAAAATAAAAATAAAAATGGGCCAGGCGTGGTGGCTCATGCCTATAATTCCAACACTGGAAGAATAAGGCAGGACAGTTGCCTGGGCCCAGGAATTCAAGAGCAGCCTGGGCAACATAGGCTCTATAAAAAATATAAAAATTAGTTACGAGTGTTGGCATGTGCCTGTAATCCCAGCTATGTGGAAGTCTGAGGAGGGAGAATCACGTGAGCCTGGGAGGTTGAGGCTACAGCAAGCCATGGTTGTGCCACTGCGCTCCAGCATGGGTGACAGAGCAGGACCTGATTTACAAAAAAAAAAAAAAAAAAAAAAGTAAAAAGACAGCCTTCAGAATGGGTGAAAAATTTGCAAATCATATATCTGCTAAGGCAGTAATATCTAGAACATATGAAGAACTCCTACAGCTCAATAATAAAAAGACAAATAAGCCAATTAAAATGCGTAAAGTATCTAAGTAGACATTTCTCCAAAAAAGATGTAGCAATGTCCAACAATAAGCACATGGAAAGACGCTCAGCCCTGTTAGTTACCAGGAAAATGCAAATCAAAACCACAATGAGATACCACCTCACACTCACTCAGGTGGCTAAAATAGAATATTATCTGTGATAATAACAAGAGTGGGTGAAGATATGTAGAAAGTGGGGCCCTCACACCACTGCTGGGAATGTCAAATGGTGCAGCCACTTTGGAAAATAGTGTGGCACGTCCTCAAACACAGAGTTAACATATGATCCAGAAATTCCATTTCTAGGCTTGTAGCCAAGAGAAACAAAAACATATGCTCACACAAAACTTGTACATGAATGTTCATAGCAGCATTATTCATAATAACCAAAAAGTGGAAACAACTCAAATGTCCATCCCCTAATGAGTGGGTAAATATTATTAATAAAATGTGATCTAGAAATACAATGAAATGTTATTTGACCATAAATAGGAATGAAGAACTAATACATGAGTCAACATAGATGAACCTTGAAAACATACTAAGTGACAGAAGCCAGACACACATATTGTATGACTCCATTTATGTAAAATGTCTTCAATATGCAAATCTGTGGAGGTAGAAATTAGAGTGGTGATTGTCTAGGGTGGAGCAGTAGGGGGCAAGGGAGGGCTGAGTGTGATAGTTAATGGGTATGGCGTTTCTTTTTGGGGTGATGAAAATGTTCTAAAATTTTAGAGATGATTACACGTGTCTGTGAATATATACTAAAAATATCAAACTGTACACTTTAAGTAGGCAAATTGTATATACATGAATTATAGCTTAGAGAAGCAGTCAATTAAAAAAAGAAAAAAGATACACAATGTGTCTAATTACTGATTTGACTATATTTCTGAAATGGCTGCTCTGGTCTTCCCTGCTCACTCGGCAGAATGAATATGGTTTCTCAAAAGCAAAATTTCCACCTGGCCCTCATGGGGCAAGGGCACTCTAATAGGTATAGTTCAGATATGCAGAAGTTTGTCTTAATTTTTTCCCCAGATATGGAGTTTGAAAAGTCTGCTTACTTCTCCCAGGGGAAGGAGAGCTTTGTCAGGGTTTTGCAGTTCTGCCATTAGTGGGCGTCATGACGATGAACTGTCTTGATGGGAAAGCTCTGAGGGCTGTTGGATTTGGGCAACAGTGGACAGAGAAGTTGCAAGTTGCTGACAGAAAATGAATCTTCCCCAAAGGGCCTCCAAAGAGGGTTTTGCACTCAGGATGGGCTGCATCTGTGGGCTTTACTTCTATGAATGGAAACCCAGTACAGTACATTGATACCAGTATCGTTTGATGCTTATTTTGATAGCTGAAAAAGTTAATAAAGTACTATTACTCTCCTGTGAAATTTCCTCTACAAAGGTCCTCTACCTGCCTTTCCAGTAGTTTGCTTAGAGCTTTTCACCTTCAGTTCCCAGCACTAGGGAGAACGGAAGTAAACACGGAGATTTTTGTATTTCATCATTTCAAGTGGTTTTTGCCCTCTGTGGGTTTATTGCTTGGATGCAGAAAATTCTTTTAGGTTTGTAAGCCATAAAAGATGAAATATTAATTTGATTTGATTTTTGAATCCCTTTCATAAAACAGCTCAGCATTCTCTTTTATGCATTATTTCAGTCAGAGCTTTACAGAAACCTGAAGTGAAAAGCACGGTTGTTTTCTCTGTTGAATGTTCCTTTTTATTACCTTTCCTTCAGTGATCCCCAGACCTTGAATCCTGAGATTGCGGTTCTCATATTTCTCTCCTACTGCACAGTGTCTCCCTGTGTTGGCAAAGAGTTGAAGAAAGTGTTACTATGGGTGAATGAGATCCATTTGGCCTCAGAGGAGTTAAATGTGGGCTTTATATAAATAGCTCCCTGTTGAAGCCATTGAGGCTAAGGTTTTTCGAAGTGTGTAATTCCTTTGAAAGCCTTTACTAAAAATTTCAGCAAGGCTACGCTAGAAATCCAAGGGCATTCTCCCTTGGTTAGCTGTAAGTGGTCCCACGGGAGCCACACTGTGATTGTCACCGGGAACTTGATAGAGGACACTGAGGCTGATGAAGTCTACTTCTGTCTCCTCTAACTGAAGTCATAGAGGGGCAAAACTTGGGGCAGCTGGGGTGCAGCAGCTTTGAACTAGGCGAGCTAACCCCCTAGCTTATCTGCCTCAAAAGAAAATTCCTAAAAGAACTTACTGTAAGTTCTTCCACTGTGCTTAAAGGCTTCTTCAGGTACTGGCGGCTCTGATTGTAGCAAATAATCAACACATACAGGCTGCCTTTCCTAATCCAAAGTCCAAACAGGGGGCTTTGCTATCCCTCCTTTAAGTTTTGTCTTGAAGCTATGCCATGACGTATTATGGCTTTAAAGAAATAGTTTGTTATCTGTCTTAAACAGCCACCAAGTTCAAAGAAAAAGGTACCTTAAATTAATTATAATGATACATCTTGTTCGTCATTTATGAAGGGATTGCTGAAATTTTTTACAACAGTGAGACTGAGATATATGAAAGAGAAAGAGATATACTTTGTTTTTATACTTTGTGGAGTTATGTATACTTCGTGAGAATATATTCTTACAGTACTGTCTATTCTCAGATCGGTGAAAATTTGCTAGCTTCAAGGTTTAGATTTTTAAAATCATCTTTTTAGTTGTTTCCTTCTGACAGTAATTGATACTTATTTTCTAAAAGGAAATGTTTGCAAGAGAAAGTGGAAGCTTAAAATGGCAAAATCATTTATTCTGAGCAAGAGGAAAAGATGTCTTTTGAAGCATCGGGTTAGAAGTTTAGGCTTTAGAAAAATGAAATAAACTTGAGTTAGTTTCCTTGCTCTAGCATGCTTTAGGTGTTTCTTCCTCTCTGACGTGGAGAGAATGCTGTATTCCTGCTTCCAATCTAACACATCTTTGCTGGCAAGGTGCATCATGATTTTGAGTTGCTATGAAAGAAAAATGCTTCTAATTAGATCATTACATAAGGCTTGCATACTATTGATTGTAAGACACACTTTGGGTTCAGAGCATAAAAATCTGTAACATTTTGAGAATTAAGTGAGATACAATATTTAGGGTAGTTATTACAGTACCTGGGATGTAATCAACATCGGTGTGTGTATGCGGTTGTTTGTGTGTGTGTGCGTGCATGCCTGTGTGCATTTGCACACAAAAAGAAAAAGGGAGGAGGGTGCGAGGGGGAGAGAGAATGAATGAGTGAATAAATGGTACTTCTTTTCTCGGTACTCATTCTGCTTTCTTGCCCCTCCCGTATGCCTAGCCAGGCAGCAGCAGAATCCACATGTCATAATGGCTTACAATGATATTCCGTATGTATTGATAGTCTCATGTTTGCAAGCCATTTATTTTCAACAGAACGTAAGAAGACTTTGGACGTGGAAAACACCGAAAGGGCAGTGTAACTAGCGCAAAGAAGTGAGAATGTCTAAGATTCTGAGAGCCTGTCTGTACTAATTTAATTCATCATGTGGGGCATTCTGCACCCCTGTAATTTCACAACAGATAAGAGGTTTCAGAGACCTGATAGTTTACTCTTCACTTCCTTTGGGGACTTCGCAGTTTAAGCTTTTGCTAATAATGTTCAATTCAGAATCTTGGTAAATGATTTTTCAGGCATCAATCTAGATATTAAGTGCTTATCAGTTTTCAACTGATTTTGGCAATTTATTTTAACTTCAGATTAGATCTTAGATTTTGTTTGTAAAATGGGATATAACCTAGTTGCAGGAATAACTGGAAACAGAAATTAATGAGTAAATCATTAGAAGATTTTATATATTAAGTTCAAAGTTATATAAGATTTTATATAATAGGTTCAAAATGAATGTTTGTTTTTTTTAATCCAAACACACACACATGGTGTTGGTCAGTGCTAAAGAAATAGAAAGATGCTGAAAATATAGACAAGAACCTTAAAGAAAGATAACAGAAAGACAGAGAATAAACACAACAGGAGTGGCAGGTGTGATGACAGGGCTAGCATTGGCTACCATAAAAGCACATTGTTGTTGTCTTAACAATAGCAAGGACAGCACAGTTGAAGCTCCCTGAACTTATAATACATTCTTGATAATGACTGGGTTGCCTAATTTTGTTCTCCTCTTCTTTGGTTCAAATTTTCCTGTGCTCCGAATCATGTTTTAAGCTTATGTATATTTTCTGTGTCTATTTACAATATACAAATTGGCAAAAATTGGAGTGAAAGAGGAAAAATCCAGCCATTAGGTTTTATATTTGGTAATTAAATAAATATTATTTTTCATAAAGACCTTTTGGCTTCATGCAGCCACAAAAGGCAAGCAATATTGGGATCCAGAATAAAAATGTCAAAATCTAATGTTGCGGCATAACAGCGCTTGACAGAGAAAGAAAGGAAGTAGGACAATTTGCTTGGATAAATAAGAAGATAAAAGATTTCCAGCTGGAAAGCAGCAGGATATTCCCAGATCTTTTATGAGCAAAGCAGAATATTCTGCATTGTCAGCATTTAATGTTGCAGTGAGTTCTTTAGATTCAGATAAAAGACATGCTGCTAAATATCTAAGAGAAGTTTATGTGTTAAGAACACATAGTAAGTAAATATCAAAGGTTTGTATATTTCAAGAACATACAGAGATTTATGTTGAGCCATTGAAAGATTGCTTAGATTCAATTCTATAGATTAAATATCATTTAGGAATTTGCCTAATTATAATTACAACATATGTGTGCTGAGTTAAACTCATAATATGAGGCAGATAATGAAGTTCATACTTGTTAAAATGATGATGATGATGATGGCCAGCATTTATTGATTGTATGCTATGGATCAGACACTGTTCTAAGCCTTTCACAGGTCTTAATTCATTTAATCCTAGCAACTCTATGAAGAAGATACTATTATAATCCACATTTCAAAGAGGAGAAAATCCGAGGCCTGGAAGTTTTCAGTAACTTGCCTAAAGACATGCAGCTTGTAAATGGCTGAGCTGAGACTTGAACAGAGCCCACACTCTTACACTGATCTGTCTCTTGAACAACTGGAATTGCGTGGGGCTCTCTCCTCTACGGCTGGCACCTCGGGCCTCGGGTGCCTGGGTTTGGTGCAGGCATTCCCATCTTCCTCGCTCTGCCCCCCTCACCCTCCCCACCGAACATACCGAGGTGTCCTTGGGCATCCATCCATCCATTGATGGCCTTTTCCCCACCTGCTTCTCCCCTGCGCTCCCCAGGTCTCGGCCATTAGAGGGCGCGGAGAGCAGGAACTCGGGGGTCCTTCCGAGGCTGGGAACCCGGCAGGATCAGGCGCAGAGGCGCAGAGAGGTGAGGGGTGCAGAGGTGAGAGGCGCAGCAGACTGACTTTCTGCGGTCTGGGGACAGAGTGAAGGGAAGGAGGGTACCAACCAGGAACGTGAATTTGAGCTCGGACAATAGAGCTAGATGGAGACAACAGACAACGTTCCTGCATGGAGAACCCATCTTTTATAGTTATTTTTTCCACCCCCAACAGGGAATGGGCAGGCGGGGTGGTGGGTGGAGAAACTGACTACCAGCCCCTCCATAAGCTCACCCGGAACTCCTACAGCTGCTGTACTTGGAGCCAGGGGCTTTGGGGGTGGGGGCGGGCGGAGAGAAGGCTCTGAACTGTCTGACCCCATCCCCGCTGCTCTTCCCAAGATGCGTGTAATTCCCCAAAGCAAACTTTGCATCGTTCCCTGACCGGAGATCCGAGCAATATTCATATTCGCGTAATGAGTGGTCAGATCTTTCTGTTTTGATAGTGCAGTGAAATGGAGATGATGGAGGCACAGAAGAACATTTTCATGGGTTTTCACTCTGTTCGGTGTACCTTCATATTTACTGATGACAAATGTTCTGTTTTTAGAGAGCCTAATGCTGATTAGGATGCATAGTCAAATAAATTCTGCTGCTTTTAATTATGACTCTGCTGCCAGCATGGAGATTTGTTGTTATCCTGAGGCTCTAGTACAGTATCTGCCGCTCCGTAATTGCTCAGTTGAAATGGAAATTTTATGAATAAAACTTTTTCATTCTAAAGGCAAATTGATCATATTGATAGTATGTATCCGTTTTCTTGGTGAGGAGGGTACTTTTATTCACCAGCTCATCTCACTCCAGAGCTCTGGGTGAGATTTCAGGCACTGGTTGGCTGTAAGACGCAGCTGTAATAATGTGGGCCCCGTGTGGAGCTGGGAACAGAAAATGTCAGTTTCCATCCAAACTTCCCCTTTTGTGTTGTGCATTATAAAGCAGGCCATTTTCCTGAGCCTTCAATCTCCTCATCTGTAAAAGAGCCATTGCCGGCCGGGCTCACTCCTGTAATCCCAACACTTTGGGAGGCCGAGGTGGGTGGATCACCTGAGGTCAGGAGTTTGAAAACAGCCTGGCCAGTATGGTGAAACCTCATCTCTACTAAGAATACAACAATTAGCTGGGCGTGATGGCCAGCGCCTGTAATCCCAGTTACTTAAGAGGCTGAGGAAGGAGAATCACCTGAATCCGGGAGGCGGCGGTTGCAGTGAGCGGAGATCGCACCACTGCGCTCCAGCCTGGGTAACAAGGGTGAAGCTCTGCCTCAAAAAAAAAAAAAAAAAAAAAAAAGCCATTGCCGATTTCACAGGACTCTGGCGAGGATTACAGGATGAACACTGGGTGCCAGGCAAAACTGACTTTCAGTTAAGCTCCCTGTCTTCCTCCGCTCGTCTTCGTGGGTTGTTGAACATGCTGGAGCATGCAACCCTGTACGTGAATGCAGTTGCAAACTTCTGGTGTCCAATATCGTCTGGACCTGTGTAATGCTGACTTCACTTTCCCACCATGGTTTTTCCAACCCTTGGCCACATTTAAAGTTCTCAATATCTCTTCCTTCTAAGAGTTGGTTTTATTTTCAATTGTACAGAAAAAAAAAATCTAAGCTATAAAAAAATGAATCTCCAGCATGTTATGAATTCTCGGAGGAAAAACGTCTGCAATGAAATATGCCAGAATGCAATCAGTGGATTTTTATTCCTTCCTATTTTTCTGTTTTCCTTCTTACTTTTCTGTATTTTTCTTCCTACTTTTCTGTGTAGGAAGTGTTTTTCAAATATTTTGTTACGTGTACTACATTATGTTTACAAACTAATGGAAAAATATAACAGAAAAACTAACATTGTAAAGCTACTACTCACCCATGGATTTAACCCCTGTTCTAGCACAGATGAAGGAGTCTCTCTCTCTCTACTAAGGGCCAAGTTGATTATCTGTGCTATTAATTCTATATCATCCTGACTTCTCAAGGATCTTGCATTGTCATTCGCTAAACTTTCCCCTCCACATTCAACTTTTCATTTCCTTTTTAGTTTATTTTCCTCAATATATAAATATGCTTAAGTCCTCTCTGTATCCTAGGAAACAGATAAAACCCTCCAAACCTCAGCCCTACCTTGGTCCCAGTCTAATTCTAGACCCATATCCCTTCTTCCTTTTACATGCAGAGTTCTAGAAAGAGCTGTCTGGATTCCCAAACTCTAGGTCCTCATGATTGACTACTCAGCTCATTGTAGTCTGTTTTCTACCTGCATGACACTTTTTAAAACTGCTCTTGTCAGAGGTTCAGTGACACATTGTCTCACTTCAGTCTTTCTTACTGGACTTCTCTAAGGCACTTGATGCTGTTGTCATTTTCTCCTTGAAACTCTCTCCTAGGTTTCT
This sequence comes from Cacajao melanocephalus, assembly GCA_963573385.1. Taxonomy (NCBI): domain Eukaryota; kingdom Metazoa; phylum Chordata; class Mammalia; order Primates; family Pitheciidae; genus Cacajao; species Cacajao melanocephalus. The sequence continues at coordinate 3,036 of CAUYLG010027842.1, read as the reverse complement.
TGGTCTTCTTTCTTTTTCTTTTTTTTTTGAGATGGAGTCTTGCTTTGTCACCCAGGCTGGAGTGCAATATTGCCATCTCAGCTCACTGTAACCTCGCCTTTTGGGATCAAGCAATTCTCCTGCCTCAGCCTCCCGAGTAGATAAGATTACAGGCATGCACCACCAAGCCCCAAGACAGGGTTTTGCCATGTTGGTCAGGCTGGTCTCGGACTCCTGACCTCAAATGATCTGTCCACCTCGGCCTCCCAAAGTGCTGGGATTATAGGCATTAGCCACCATGCCCGACCTCTCTCCTTGCTTTTCTATGGCACAGTTTTAATGGTAATAACTACAGTTTTTTTTTTTTTGAACGGGGTCTCACTCTGTCTCTCAGGCTGAAGTGCAATGGTGTGATCTTGGCTCACTGCAACCTCTGCCTCCTGGGTTCAGCCCTTCACCTGCCTCAGCCTCTCAAGTAGCTGGTATTATAGGCGCCCACCATCTCGCCTGGCTAATTAGCAACTACAATTTATATTGTGTACCAAATACTATGTACTGTATCTACTTACAAATAGTGCCTGTAATATTCATTCTAAGGCTAAGTTTAAAGGAAGGCATCTCCATGACAAGGCAAAGAAGTCTGAGTTAGGAAGTTTAGGAAGCCTGCGTGATTACGTAGCTACAAAAGATGGAGTGAGGATTTGAACTCCAGTCTTTCTGAATCCCAAGCCCAAGTTTTCCCCGCTTCTGACATTTTTGTTTCCCACATTTCCTCTGGCCTCTGTGGCTGTTCATTTCCAACTTGCTCTATGGGCTCACCTTTTTATGGTACCCCATTAACACTGGTGCTCTTCTAGATGTTGGATGTCTGTTTGGGCTCTTTTGTTTTCTTATTCTGCACCATCTTGATGGAACATCTCATCCATGCCATGAATTCATCTCCTGGCTATAAATCCCTCAGCCAGCTCTTTGTTGATCTTGCAGCCCACAGACACAACTGGGTGAGGCATTTCATTTTCTTCTTTTTTTTTTTTTTTTTTGAGATAGAGTCTTGTTCTGTCACCCAGGCTGGAGTTCAGTGGCTCGATCTTGGCTCACTGCAACCACCACCTCCCAGGTTTAAACAATTCTTCTGCCTCAGCCTCCGGAGTAGCTGGGATTATAGGTGTGTGCCACCATGCCCAGCTAATGTTTGTATTTTTTATTTTTTAAGTAGAGACAGGGTTTCACCATATTGGCCAGGCTGATCTTGAACTCCTGACTTCATGATCTGCCCTCCTCAGCCTCCCAAAATGCTGGGATTACAGGCGTGAGCCACCGTGCCCAGCTGAGGCATTTCCTCCTGATTGTTCCTCAGGTCCTTCACAATCAACAAGTCTATAGTGGGGGCCATTGAGCTGCTCTGCACACACATTTCCTCTTCATATTCCAAATTTCTCCCACCATCTGGTGTCATGCAGTCATCCTTCCTCTCTCCCTGTCCTTATCTAATTTATTGGGCCATCTTTGTAGGGCCCTACTGTGGCTCACAAGGACCTTTGCAAGTCATCCTCCTGACCATTTCTCTGAGTTGAGTTTTGACCTCATCTAAGCTGTCTTGCATCTCATTTCGGGGATGATCTTTGTAGTACACAGCTTCCATCCTGTCAACCACAGCTCAGAATTCTTCAGCGGCCTCCTTTGTCAGAGCTACAATCTGAGCTCCTTTCATGGTCTCCTTTTTCCCTACCTCTCTTCTCCAGGTCTTTCCACCTCCCAGCTGTTTGCTTTTCATACTCAATATTTTGGATTGTGTTGAATCCTCAATTTCATTATCTCATGCCTCTGTGCATGTATTTTCTTTGTATAGATATTTTCTTTGTGTAGGACATTCTCTGTGCTGGTTCACTGGGCAGATTCTGTCTCATCTATTGAGAGTCAACTCAGATACTGCCAGTTGTGTGAAGCCTTCTTGGATTTCATCCAAGGAAGATTCTTTTCCTGCACTTCATATAATTATTTTATTGTATTCTAATCCCTATTAAGTTGTTTGTTTCTCTTTTAGATTGTAAGGTTCTTAGGGGCAGGCATCATGATGATTTCTTTATTTTATTTTATGTTTTTGAGATGGAGTCTCACTCTGTGGCCCAGGCTGGAGTACAGTGCTGCCATCTTGGCTTACTGCAACCTCCGCCTTCAGGGTTGAATCAAGTGATTCTCCTGTCTCAGGCTCCCGAGTAGCTGGGATTACAGGAATGTGCTACCACCATTGGCTAATTTTTGTATTTTTAGTAGAGATGGGGTTTTGCATGTTGGCCTGGCTGGTCTCCAACTCCTGACCTCACCTGATCCTCCAGCCTTGGCCTCGCAATATGCTGAGATTACAGGTTCCAGCCACTGTGCTTGGCCAATTGCTTTATTCTTTACAGTGAAAAATAACATACCCAGAAGTACGTTAAACACAATTTAGAATAATTATAAAGTGAACACTGTGTAACTGTCTTAGTTCATTCAGGTGGCTGTAACAAAATTACCATAGACTGGGCGGATTATAAACAACAGAAATTTATTTCCCACAGTTCTGGAGGTTGAGAAGTCCAACAACAAGGCCCTGGTAAATTCAGTGTGTGGTGAAGAAGGGCCCAATTTCTTATAGAAGGCTGTCTTCTCACATGTGACCTCCCACCATGTAACTTCATATGGAAAGGCGAGGTAGCTCTTTCAGGCGTCTTTTATAAGGACACGAATCTTATTTATGAGGCCTCCCACTCTTGTGACCTAGTCGCCTTCCAAAGACTCCACCTCCTAATCAGCTTGGCAATTAGGATTTCTTCATGTGAATTTTTGGGGGACACGAACATTCAGACCATAGCAGTAACTATTACCCAGGCCATGGCATGAAGTATTTTTCAGCACCAGAGGAACCTCCTGTGTCCTTTCCTGATACCATGCATCCCTCTACTATCTTGGCTTTTATGTTAATTACCCCTGGGTTTTCTTCATAGTTGTACCATCTGTGTGTACATTCCCAGACAATGCTGTTTAGTTTTACAAGTTCTTGAACTTCATACCAATGTA